>PVKZ01004545.1:0-78913 GCA_004027375.1 Macroglossus sobrinus | reverse complement strand
GCCTTGAGATATTTCTGGCTGCCAGAGATCTATCAGCGCACCTGTGAAAACATAGCTCTTCTTGCTAAAACTATATAAGAATGTTATTTTACAATATAATTGCTGGTGCTTTGTGCCAGTCCTCCCAACCCCGTGTCTGTGATTCTTTCATCCCACGCCACCTCTACCCTGAACGGCTTTTGTTGCGCGGGTCGCGACACATTACCATTTTTATTCATATGTGTTTGAGCACCATGAGTCAATAAAAAATCTATCAATGATACATATTTCCCTTTTTCGAGATTCTATACTAAATGAGGCTGTTAAAGAAAGTATACAAACTGGAAAGAATATAGACTCCTTTAAATCTAATTTCTATAAAATACTTATTGAATCATATAAATACAATTTTATCCATTTACATTTAGATAGGTAGGCTTTAACAAAAGCCAAATACTGTATTGGTTTATTCCACTGATAAAACAAGGATTCAAGACTGTAGGAATTATTCGTTTATACATTAATTTAATAGATTAAGATTTTAATGGTTGTATCCCACTTTTTAAAAAAAATTATTTAAATTAGTTTCAAGTATACAGTACATTGGTTAGACATCTATATAGCTGATAAAACGATCCCCCCAATTGCTCCCTCCCTCCCCTGACCCTCTACCTAGCCAACATAATAATGCTAACTACAATTCCCCATGCCATGCTTCCCATTCCCGTGATCATCCATCAGCTACTAATTTGTACTTATTTAAACCTTCACCCCATTATTCCAGTCCCCCAAGCCCTCCTGCCCTCTGTCAGTCACCAAATTGTCCTCTATATTTGTGAGTCTGTTTTTGATTAATTTGTTCTTTTTATTCCTTAGATTCTACATATAAGTGAAATCATATAGGGTTTATCTTTGTCTGACTTCTAGGGCCATCAAGGCAATAACTTTTTTCATCCCCTTCCTTTTAGTCTCTGTGTGTCTTTTAATCTCAAGTGAGTCTCTTATAGGCAGCACATAGGGGTCTTGTTTTCTTTTCCATTCTATCTTTCCACTCCATCTTTTGGTTGGAGCACTTAATTCTTTTCCCATTTGAGTACTTATTGATAGAAATGTAATTGTTACCATTCTTTATTCCTGTTTTTTGATACATGTCTTTTCTTCTTAAAGAAGTCCTGCAGCATTTCCTGTAATACTGGATTGGTGTTGATAAATTCCTTTAGCTTATTTTTTCTCTGGGAAGCTCTTTATCTGTCCTTCAGCTCTAAAAAATAGCTTTGTTGGATAAAGTATTCTTGTTTGTAGACCCTGGGTTTTCATCACTTTGAATATTTTGTGCCAAGCCCTTCTGTCCTGCATAGTTTCTTTTGAGAAATCATCTGCCAGTCTTAGGGTTGCTCCCTTGTAAGCAACTAACTGCTTTCTCTTGCTGTATTTAAGATTCTCTCTTTGTATTTAACCTTTGGCATTTTAGTTATGATGCATCTTGGTGTGGGCCTCTTGGGTTCCTCTTTCTTGGGATTCTCTGAGGTTCCTGGGGTTGTATGTCCATTTCCTTCATCAGATGATGGAAGTTTTCCATCATTATTTTTTCAAATAACTGTTAAACATCTTGTTTACCTTCAGGTACACTGATAGGATGGATATTTTGACCTTTAATAGTGTCCCATATGCTCCTTAGATTATTTTTATAGTCTAGGCATCTTTTTTATTGCCATTCTGTTTGGGTGTCCTTGGCTTTCTCATCCTCTATATAGGTCATTTGATCCTCTTCTTTATTCATTTTGTTTATTCCTTTGTTTATTCCATAATTCTCATCTCAGATAATGTGTTCCATGTTTCAAACTGGTGCACATAACGTTAGAGCTCCCAAATATAGGAGGTAAATGTTGACAAAAATGTAGGTAGAAATAGGCATCAGTAATCCTATGAGACCTTAGTATTTCAGTTTCAGTCCTGGATACATCAACCAAACACAAGATCTATAAGGAAACAAAATATTTAATAACCCCATAGAGTAAGGTAGTCTAACAGATATATACATCTGTCCCTTGATTTACATACTATTTTTTACACGAGTTTTTTTTTAACATGGTAAATATTCCTCTTGTTTACATAAATTTTTTATAAGCAGTTTCCATTTACAAAGTTTCATTTTATGTGGTTTTCCATTTCCATTGTTAGCGATTACTCTTTCTAAAAAATAATAGCTTAATTCAGCAATGTACAATGAACTAACACAAATGCACAATTACTTATTATCTTTCCATTCTTTGGATGGCAAAGAAGAAAGCATGGGTGACTACTTATGTTTTTCAAGATTGGTTTTACAAATTTTTTGCTGTAGAACTTGAAAATTATATGAAGGAAAAGGTCTTCCTTTTAAAATACTTTTACTTTTAGATAATGCACTTGGTCATCCACACAATTTAAAATATCCAAATGTAAAAGTTGTATATTTGCCACCAAATACAACTTCCTTGACCCAATAATGTCTTTATACCAAGGTATTATTTCCACCTTTAAGATTAATTATATTAAACAAAGTTTTACTGATATTTTTAATACACTTGAAGATCATGAGTTGCTTACAGTTATAGAAGCCTGGAAAAAATACATAATTTTAAATTGTATCAGGAATATTGCTTTAGCTTTGAGTGACAGAAAGCCCTCAACTTCCAATGGTTGCTGGAAAGCACTATAGCCAGGAGTGGTTGTACCAGGGAATATGGTTCCAACAACTGAAGAGGGATTAACTGGCATTATTAATTTATTAAATAAATTTCAAAAAGAAGGCTCTGATAATTTGAAGATAGATATTAACAAATTACTGATAAATCATGAATTAACTGATAATAAATTAGTTTATTTAATAGCTGAAGCCTATCCTGCTGATGAATATGGCAGTGACCTAGAACTAGTATCATTCACTGCTGAACATATTTACAAAGCTCTTCAATTAGCTACTAAACTGAATTGAAATTCTATAGATTAATCAAAACATCCAATATGGCTAAAAGTTTCAAAAAATTTTTAAATGTTGTAGCGAATAGAAAAGAATTTATAAAAACTTAGCAAAGATAAGGTTGGAAAAGGTCATCCAAAACCATAAACATAAATCATGAACCCGAATTAGTAACTCCAAATATTTCAAGCAATGAAGATAATGACTCCGTGCCAATCAAAAAGAGGTTGATTATTTTAGATTACAGTACAGACACCAGGAGTGAATAAACTTTGATTTTTCTAAATTTTAATTACCATTTTTGTAAAAATATGTGAAATATTTTTATGATTTATATTTGGCCTAGTTAGTATTTTTTTCATACTTGTGGACTCTTTTTATGTGATTTTCTTCCACACACAAAAAAATGTGGAATGGATAATCTGTGTAAATTAAGGAACAGGTGTACAGAACATTCCACTGAACACCACCAAAAAAACCATTTTTTCTCAAGCACACATTAAACATTCTCCATGATTAACCAATGTTAGCCAGAAAACAAACATGAAAAACTATTACAAACTGAAATCCTAAAAAGTATCTCCTTTAACCACAAGAAAATAACACTAGAAACAAATAGCATAAGAAAACCAGAAAAATACACAAAATGTGGAAAGTAAACAAGTCTTCTTAACTAATAGTAGAAATAAATCACAAGAGAATTTTTTAAAAACTAGATAAAAAGAATAAAATACAACAAACTAAAGTTTATAGCATGCAGTAATAGCAGCATTAAGAGGTGCTAAATGGTATTTTCATAAAAAAAGAGAAATGATCTTGAATTAGAAATCAACTTTTATACCTCAAAAAAAGAGATAAACTTAACCATATTTAAGTAGAAGAAAAAGGTAAATAAGAGTAGAGCAGAGAGAAATAAAAGAGAGACCAGGAAATCAATAGAAAGATCAACAAACTAAGAGATGTTTTCTTTTTTTGAGTACATTAACAAATTTACAAACCCCTAAGTACACTAAGAAAAGTGAGAAGGTTCAAATAAATCGGAAATCAAACAGAGATTACTACAACTGATGGCACAAAAATTTTTAAGTGATTTTCAGATTGTAATATAAACAACATTATATAAAAAGATTACATAATCTAGAACACAATGGATAAATTTCTAATAACATACAAGAAAGAACTAATCATGAAAAAATTGAAAATGTCAATCAAATGATAGAGATTCCAGTACTAATCAAAAACATGAAAAAAAATCCCCACCTAGAACAGATGGCTTCACTGCTAAATTCTACCAAACACTGATAGAAAAATAACAATAATCCTGATAAACATCTTCCACAAAATTCAAGAACAAACACCTGAGAACTCATTCTATAGAATCTGCATGATAGAAAACCCAAGAAAGGCACAAGAAAAAAGACTAATATGCCTTTTCAGTATTTATGCAAGAAGAAAGGCTAGTAAAAAAAATTCAACACACATTAAAACAATTAGACATCATGATCAAGTGAAATTTATTCCTGTAAGGCAGAAATGTTTAAACATAGAAAAATCAATCAATAAACCCACATTAAGGGGATGAACACAAGAGAAAAAACACATGATCTTAACTGATGCAGAAAAGGCATCTGACTAAATTCAACAACCTTTAAAGAAACTTTTCAGAGTAAATTATCTCAACATAATAAAAATCACATTTGAAAAGAACACAGGTACTATCATACACAATGGTGAATGTCTGACAGCTTTAGCTCTAAGGTGAGGAAAAAGGCAAGAATGTATCTCAGCATTCCTATTCAACAATGTATTAGAAATCCTAGCCAGAGCAATTAGACAAGGAAAAAAATAAGTCATCCAAATTGAAAAAAAGTAAAATACTCTTTTCCATATGAAATGAGCTAACATGTAGAAAATATAGAGATTCCACACACATACAGAAGAGTTACAAGTGGAAAACTATTTTAGAAAGGTCATAATGAACAATCTAATAAAAATATATTTATTAAAGTGAAAAACCCAATTTATCATAGCATCATACAAAATGAAACTCATAGGAATAAACATAGACAAGAAAGTGACTTATACATTGAATAATAAAAACATTGCTAAAAGGAATCAAACAAGGTACATATAGAAACACATCTCCTACTAATGCATTGCAGGACTTAATGTAGTTCAATGCCCATGTTACCCAAAGTGTTCTAGAACTTTGATGGAATCCCTATCAAAATTCCAAAGGCAATGTTGGCAGAAATAAAACACACACACACACACACACACACACACACACACACACACACACACACGAATTCTTATGGAATCAAGAAAAAAAACCAGAAGAGCCAAAACTCTAGAAATAGTAGAAAAGTCAGAGGTTTCACTTTTTTAGATTGAAAAACATTACAAAGCAAGAGTAATCAGGTCAGTGGAATATTGGCATGAATTCACATACATTAACCAGTGTAACAACAGAGAATACACTGAAATAAACCCCTGAATATATTACAAATGATTTTTGACAAGGACATCAAGACTACACAACAGGGAAAGGTCAATCTATTCAACAAACCATAGGAGGAAACTGGATTTTACATGCAAAGGAATGAAGCTGAGCCCTTATCTGCATCAAACAAAAACTTCTATGTGTGTGTGTGTATGTGTGTGTGTGTGTGTGTGTGTGTGTGTGTGTGTGTTTGTGTGTGTGTGTGTCAAAAGATACAATCCATGGAATGAAAATACAACCTCTGAGAAATGGATATGAGAAAATGATCTAAAGAATCTCTAGCTGTCAGACATTACAATTGATTTCCTAGATAAAATGCATGATAAAATTCTTACAGTCACTGATGCCTGTCTGTGAACTTTCTGCTCCATTTCCAATCACGGAAATTTTGAAGTCAGTAATTCGCTCATTTAGCTTCAAATGCATCATAAAATAAGTCATAAAATTATCCACCTATTGATCCCTTTTCCAGAACTTAGGTATTTGTGCCTAACAATCCATGACTTCTTTGTGCATTGTCTTTTATCCTGGTTGACAGAGGTGATAGTACATCCAGATGTGGCTGCCAAACAATTCCCATTCCCTCACAACACTGACACCACAGGGTCCATACATTGTCTCCAATGTAAAGGTGTGAAGCCCTGCCCAAGACGATGCCCAGTGGAACCTCTTCATAAGTCTCGTGTCACTGGATCACTGTGAGATGGAATCTAACTAGAGATGAGAGGGACTGAGGAAGACCCAGGTTAAGTGTAAACAAACAAACATCAGGCAGGACAATTCAGAGTCAGAAAAGATCAGCAAATCAAATGGCATTCCGGGAAGGACAGACACAATAATTAACTGAGAATATAATATTACCTGAGAAAGAGCCATCGCTGAACACCTTTATTTGCTCCTCCTCTACTTCTGGGCTTCTACCTCAAGAAACAAGTCTTTACAAGTCAAACTGGAAAGTTGAAAATGTCCTGTTTATCAATATATGCCTTCTGGTGCCACCACTGGAGACACATGGAAGACCTCGTCATATGGAAAAGATGGTATCTGCTTCCCCTGCTACAGAATGCATTCAGGGGCAGTAAACTGCTCCTCACAGAGGAAGTGAGCTTTTCCCCTTTCTTCAGATAGCATTGCCCTCCTGGTCAGGCCTTTGCATACACTGAAGCAGTGGGGACCTCAGCTGATCCTACAGTCTTCTTCAGGTCACAGACCTGGCCCTGATCTAACCCTGTGCAGAGCAGAGAATATTCACCCTCAATCCAGATCTCAGTCCCCAGAAAAAGAGGACCCAGAGACTTGCTGCTCAATAATGGATACAGATTAGAATCACCTGAAGCACTTTAACTATTATTGAGGTTGTGCCCACTCTGATTATTTCAGTGACACTTTCTAGTTAGGCGGCACAAAAGAAATCACTGAAAAATGCCTGAGCAATCTAATGAGAAGTGGCGTTTAGCACCGCTCAGAGGAGGCATGACTAGCACATTTCCAACTGGCTTTTTCTTTCCCAGCTTTATTGAAGCATAATGGATAAATACAAATTATGTTGGTTTAAGGAGTATAATGTGAACATTTAACTACATATACACTGTAAAATAAATACAACCAACTAAATTAACATATTTATCAACCCACAATGACTATTTTAACATATGTGTGGTGAGAGCACTTAAGACTTATCTTTCAGGAAATGTTAAGTTCATAAAATAGTATGATTAACTGTACTCATGGTATGTTAGTGGGCCACATCTTATTCATTTTACAACTGAAAGTTTGTACCATTTGACCACCATCGCTTCATTTTTTCCACTCCCCCCTGGTTACCAGCATTCTCTCTGGTTCTATGAATTTGACTTTTGTAAATAGCATGTATGGCAAGATCACACAGTACTTGTCATTCTCTTTTGGCTTAATTTATGTATCATAACATTCTCCAGTTTCACCCATGTTGCTCATGTCTTCCTCCATTTTTATGGCTAAAAATATTCATTGTGTGTATAAATATATGGATCATATTTATGTTCTCTATTCATCTGTCAACAGACTTTTAGGTTGATTCCACACTTCAGCTATCATGAATAAGTCAGTAACACTCATGAAGTGAAGATATTACTTCAAAATATAATTTTATTTCCATTGGATATATATCCTGAAGTGCATCCCCCTCTTCCTTCACTACTCTGCATTTTCCTTTCTCCTTCTGTACATCTAATGCCATCGTGTCTTTCTTTCTTTATTGCTATTGTGCTCATCTTGTTCTCCACTCCTACTGACATATCAAGAGCTTATTTGAGGCAAACTGAGGACATCTGCCAGGGAGTAATATCTCAGATATTCCAGAGAATGACAGTTTTGCAATATCTTTTTTGCATTTGAATTCAAGAAAGGAATGTAAGGTAGTTTACATAAAGGTTAGAAAAAGCAAGGGAGGGATAAATTTACAGAACAGCTAAAAAGATAACGTTCTCTTTTGTGCGTGGCCAACTCTGAATGGGCATTACTTCTGGCATATCAAAGGTGTGTGTAACTACATGCATAAGAATACTCAACAATGGTGACTTCAAATCCTTTCACTAAAGAAGTCACAGGCCTGGGATGTGACTACCGAGCATGACTGCTTAATTAGAAATTCCTGATTCAATACAGAAACCCTTGTTCCTCCACAGGCCCCTCTATTTGCTCACCATCATCTCCCTAGAAATCCCACTTTTCTCTGAACTTCTATTTCCTCCCCCTGCTACTTTCATTCTTATTATCACCTTACAATTGTCTCACTTATTCTTCACATTGGCATCTGTTCTCATTCTACTCCCCTCATTTTCTCTGTTTCCCTCTCCAGGGCTCTGTTTCTCCCAATCCCTGGCTGCACAGAAGGAGTGGGGTGGAATAAGATGCTTGCCTCCCCAAAGAGCACATTTCCAAGTGAGGTGGAATATAGAACAGAATGGGCGAAGGAAGAACAATGGATGTTTCAGGGCCTGCCCAGGTCATCTCCACAGTTAGGTAGTTAGTCAGGCATGAATGAGCAGAGCGAAAACCTAGCTCTGTAACCACAGAAATTTCCCTTGAAGACCTTCGTTAAAGACATCCCAGAAATACCTCCCTTTTAAGGTTATAAATAATCCCAACTCTAGAGCACAAAGGCCATAAATGTTGCTGGGTGAACCAGCTACAAATGCATATGCAGACAGTACTACCCTAACCTGCCTATAACTTCATCCTCATTATACCACTGTTAGTTCATGAATCTAATTATTACAGATTGAATTCTGGGTAAGCACAAGCTCAGTAGGCAAAGTGTTATAATAGCAGCCAACTATCAGTCAAAGTAACCTCACATAAAGATGATCTAGGACCTCCCATCATGGCCCAAATACCAATAGACCTTTCCATTTCTGCATTGTTATTGCTCTTGTTGTTGAAAACCCACTCCTCCCTTGGGGTGTACTGTCTTATCTCTTCACCTCCCAAATTCCACAGGGCTGCAGCTTCCCTTAGGGTGGCCTGTTTCCTTCTTAAATGTACTTTCACAGAACAAAAAAAAATCATCAGATTTGTATGGAAGCACAAAAAACCCCGAACTGCCAAAGCCATCTTGAGAAAAAAGAATGAGGCTGGAGGCATCACTCTGCCTGACTTCAAATTATACTTCAAATTATACTACTGTTTTTCTGCATGGTATTGGCAGAAAAACAGACACAATGATCAGTGAAACAGAATCGAGAGTCCAGAAGTAAACCCATATTTATACAGGCAAAAAATTTTTGACAAAAAAGCCAAAAATATACAGCAGAGAAAGGAAAGCCTCTTCAATAAATGGTGCTGAGAAAATTGGAAGGCCATCTGAAAAAGAATGAAATTAGACTGTTGTCTATCACCACACACCAAAAGGAACTCAAAATGAATTAAGGACCTGAATATAAGACCTGAAACAATAAAATGCATAGAAGAAAACAGGAACTAAACTCAAGGACCTTGGACTTAAAGAGGATTTTATGAATTTGACCTCAAAAGCAAGTGAAGTAAAAGCAAAAATAAATGAATGGAACTACACCAAACTAAAAAGCTTCTGCTCAGCAAAAGAAATCATCAACAAGGTAAAGAGACAACCATCTCAACAGGAAAATATATTTGCAAGCAACGCTCTAATAAGGGCCTAATATCCAAAATATACAAAGAACTCATATGACTCAAAACATCAACAAAACAATCCAATCAAAAAATGGGCAGAGGACCCAAACAGACACTTCTCCCTAGAGGACATGCAAATGGCCTACAAACATCTGAAAAGATGCTCAACATTTTTAGCTATTAGGGAAATACAAATCAAAACCACAGTGAGATACCATCTTACACCTGTTAGAATAGCTATAATCAACAGAACAAGTAATAACAAATGTTGGAGAGGATGTAGAGAAAAAGGTTAACTCTCATATACTGCTGGTGGGACTGCAAACTGTATAACCACTATGGATAACAATATGGAGGTTCCTCAAAAAACTAAGAATTTATCTACCATATGATCCAGCAATCCCATTACTGGGTATTTACCCCCCAAAACTTGAAAACACATATCCAATAAGGTATTTGCTCACGGATGTTTATAGCAGCATTATTCACGGTGGCCAGGACATGGAAGCAACCGAAGTGTCCTACAATAGATGCTTGGCTAAAGAAGCTATGGTACATATACACAATGGAATATTATTCAGCCATAAGAAGAGATGAAATACTGCCATTTACAACAACATGGATGGACCTAGAGATAATCATGCTAAGCGAAATAAGCCAGACTGAAAAAGTAGAAAATCATATGATATCACTTATATGTGGGCTATAAACCTAAAAGCAACAAATGAACAGGACAAACAGAGACTCAGAGATGTGAACAATGAACCAGTGGTTATCAGAGGGTAGGGAGTAGGGGAGGAAGGGGAAAGCAGATGGGGTAAAGGGAATCAAATACTGGGGGAGGGTGAAATGGGTAAAGTGGATCAAATACATGATAGCTGAAGGAAACTGGACTTTGGGTGGTAATCACACAAAAGAATACATAGATGTCAAATTATAAAGTATACCTGGAAGTTATATAATTGTATGAACCAATGTTACCCCAATAAACTTAACAAAAAATAAAATAAAATGTACTTTCAATAAATCTCATTATAAATCTTTCTGGCATAATTATTTGCTGTGTTGGCAGGGAAGAACTGAGGGACCGCACACCACACAACACTACACAACAACCGTCCTCCTCCATGCCACTGGAGCAATGCCGGATTTAACATAACCCTAGAGGTAATAGCACAACCACGGGGTCAGAGGAAGAGGGGCTAGGAAGGGGACGCCTGAAGAACAGATGGACTGGGCCTGAGGGGGATGTGAGGACACAGCAGGAAAAGTGTATCAGGAAAGGTGTGTGGTCTCCAGAATCCCAGGGTCGGAGAGAGGATCGCGGTGTCTCCTGGGCTGGGAAAGCTGGTGTTGTCCCAGGGACCTCTAGGGAGAGCAAATCCACTTCCCAAATGCTGTGAGGGATCCTGACGGGTGAAGAGGTCAAGGAAGGGTTTTACGAAAGAAACCAAGGCGCAAGGTGGGTCTACACGGACCAAAGATGGAGAAGCGCAGGGCAGGGAGCAGCCCCGGAGCCATTTCACACGCTAAGGAAAGTGCAGGGACCCCTATGGGGACACAAGAATTTAAAGAGGGAAGATCTAGCTGCTGGCTGATAAGGTCCATGGACAAAGATCAGGCCTGTACAGTGACCCCAAGAAAGTGAGTGACGGAAAACCAGAGTAGAGGCAGGACCACAGCAGAGCAAGAGCAAAAGCGGATGGAGTCAATGAGATGGCAGGACTGCGTGGAACCATGAGATAATGAAAGGGGCCTCTGCGCAGGGCAGGGTCCAGGTTTAAGCGGTCAGTCACTTTCCTCCCAGGATTTCTTTCCTCGGGTTAGATATGCTTTCATGTCTTAATCAGCTTGTGGAGCAGCAATGCTTCCTACGCTTTTAAATTTACTATCTCTAACAGTTTAATTAAACAATACTTGCTGTTGTCTATATAGCGATTATGAACTAGAATGTGAAATATAAAGCTCTCCCTGGGTAGAATAGACAAGTTCATACTGACACCAACAGAACAGCATTTCCTTTCCTAGTTCCCATTCCCACACATGCCAAGACTTAACATTTCATATGTTTCCACATATATGCAATGTCCGGAAGAGGTTAATCCATAAAGACAGAAAACATGTTAGTGAAGCCCAGAAAGAAGGGGAAGGGGAAACGGAAGTGACTGATTCATAAATAAAGGTTTTCCTTTGTGGTTGATAAAAATGTGTTCAAACTGGATGTGGTATTTGTACAACACTCTGAATGTACTAAATGACACTGAATAGTACTTTAACATGGCCAATTTTATATTATTTGAATTTCACTTAAAATAGATATAAATTTTTTAAATTATCGATCATAGATTGGTCAAAACACTTGTTGGCCAAGTTAATTTTTGCCTATCTCTGCTTCTCTTTGTGTTAAAATAAGAACTCCTTCCCTGTCCCCTGGGTGAACTGTGTCATTCTTTCAGGTACAATTAACATTCATGACTGTGCCACCAATTCCCTCAGGAGTGAAAATGCCTGGACCTAGGTCAGAGGACCTTGAACAGGGAAGTCACGGTGGAGAGCTACAGAAACCTGTTTCTCTCTAAAAATTGCTGAGTATGTTTGTGTATCTGCATTTTCCCCTGAGCCTCATAGAAGCTCAGGACAATCAATCTCTAGAATCCCTGTTCTTGAGAGAGTGATTGAACTTTTCTGATTTGGGAGCAAAGGCTTCCTCATGTGGTATATGGACTTATACGCCCCCTCTCATGACTTCTACATATTTTGTGCCTGATTAGCGCTGGATGCAGCACATTAGTCCTCAGAAAACTTTATGAAAAAACTTTAAGAATACCTGGTTCTGTGGTTTATATCCTTGTACTTTTGATTCAGTAGTTGGTGGAATACAGCTAGCTCTTTGCATATTCAAAAGGATCCCTCAGCCTTCAGAAGGAGTCAATTGACCAGGTTTGAAATGCTTTCCTGGACCCATGTATAATATTCTCTTTGAGGCTGAAGGAAGAGCTGGGAATATGTTCTGGAAAAGCATAGCATGTCTTAGTCCATTTTTCTTTTATATATTTTGTAATGTCGTTTGAGCTAAATATGATCTCCACTTTGCAACAAGAGAAATATCATCTCTGGAGAAGCTGCTAGGTTATCTTCACTGGGAACAAGCAGTATTTATGCTGAGACAAGAGCTGCATGTAAGACACTCAATAGCCTTGCTTTCTCTGACTGAGTGCTGCTGGATATGGGGTCTTGGGGCAGCAACCTCTGTGGTTATTAAAAAGGCAACTGAACAGGCATTGCCTCAGACCTGGGGAGGTAGAGTGCCTGAGTGTGGGACCCAGGATCTGTTCACTATGGAATCCTCGTGATATGTAAGGGCATGAAAGTTTGATGAGCAATGGTCAGCAAAGTCTTTGCCTTGGTATCCCGTTGGCATCCTCTGTGTGGTTTTAGAACTACCATCTCCTGTGTCCCATCTCCAGAGATTGTCAGTTTGTCTGTGGCAGGTCCTGGCATCAGTGATGCCTTCACGAAAAGGCCCAGGTATTCAACCATAACACCAGGGCTAAGTGGGAGAATCCCAGGGACATTTCTGAGCACTAGTTACAGGTCTGAACCACAGGAAAGACTCCATGGGTGGCCTGCTCTGCCTCAGATTTGATAGGGGAGGGTCAGTCTATCCCACATTCCCTAGGTTTTAGCAAATTTGTAGGAGTCTCTAGGAGGCAAGGGCACCCAAAGATAGGGGAGGGGACACTCACATTTGGCCTCTGTGTATGAATTCCATATGAGCAGATTGTTTCAGGCCCCTAAAGCCTGGAACGGAAGTACAGCGACACCATGCAGGCCCTCACTGTCTGTGGGGAGACCTTTGGGAGTGTGATAGAGATCACAGGAGTGGAGAATCCTTAAAGAATGTAGAAGCATGATCAGGTGGGACAGGATAGGTTCCTCTGTGATAATAAGAGAACAAAACCTGGGCTTCTGAAAATCACTTCCATTAAAGCATATCTTCCCAAACCACATTTTAAGGTCAGGCTTCTTCCTGACCTTTGGCCTTCTTACTGCTTTGTTCATTCCTACCAACTGGGTGTACAACCACGTCTCCTTCTTCACATCCCAGGACTTTTTCCTTTGTCTAAAAGGAAGACCAGGTTTGGCTATAGACAAGACCTACTTATTAGAAAAAGGATCATGACCTTTGCTAAGGACTCTACAATTTCCAACCCAGTACTGTGCTCAGTAGGGAAAAGGATACATTATAGAAGGATACAGAAAATTATTTCCCCAAACACTGTTTCCTGACAGTCCCTTTATGATGCTTAGAAAGCATTTTCAATTTACACATCTGAACTCCACATCAAAATACTAATATGGAAATAAGGGATTGAACTGGGGTTTCAGAAGTAGGTAACAACACTTAAACATTAATTTTCTAGAATTATCTCTAATATAGTGTGAAGAATGCAGATCATTTCATGAAAGGGGAAGGTGAAAGTCAAGATGAAACATTAAAATTTTATACCAACAAACCCTAAAGAGCATTCAACAATGAGAATCAGACATTCAGTCATGCAATGCAGAAAATCCCAAGACACATTCTATAAGTGAAAGAAACGACCCTGATGGTGGACTAGGAATTCTGGAAGGATGTCCTCCTCACCCCGGGAAACCAGGTGCCTGTAGTTCTCCAATGACATGTCCCACTATAAGTCCCACTAATCGGCCCAGGCATTCCCACATCTCATGATCAAATTTAATGGCCACATCTTTAAATGTCAACAGTCCCTGGAGTAAATAACACATTTACCAAGTGGCCACAAAAGAGTTCCTACTTTGAGCAAAGATGAAAACACAGAGTTAAGCAACATGGCTCTGACTTAGGTGAATTAGATTCTGAAATAGAAGATTATATTCAACACTGTAATATTCTCCAATATTTTCTTTAACTGAGAAAAAAAGTGAATAATATTGATGTAAAAACCCATTATAAATACAAGTAAAATATTAGGCATCAACACTAGCATATACTTGAGTGTGCATATCCCTATGGGAAATTCATGGTGAGTTTGAAGTTTATTTCCCAATTTTAACATGCACAATGAGTTGGAGATCTTATTAAAATGCAGATTCTGACTAAGAAGTTCTGGGGTGGAACCTGACTGCATTTCTAAGAGGCTGCCATTCATACTAATACCTCAGGTCCCAAGGCCACATTTCTTAATCCCAAAGTGGTAAAACACAAGATAAGACATAAAAGATGTGGAATGGGAAGTTTCACAGCATTTACAAGTTCTTATATAAAATCAACAATGAAGGGCCATTCCTTTTTGAATGTCTGATATTAGACATTACTGTATTGCATTCTTGTAAATTAATGCATAAAAGTAAAAAAATATATAACCTATACAAGGAATATTACTTTTCTTTTATAAAGATATTTTCAATAGCCAGTAATTGTAGGACCAGGGATTTTACTTAGTATAACTGAGGTAAAATTTATCTAAAAGGGAGATACATACAAGGTTAATATTCCTAAACAAATAACCATAGCAGATTTTGTAACTGAGAAGAGTCATGGAAAAAAGAAGTTACCAAATGGGAATTTATCAAATAAATAACTTATATTTTATGCACATATCCCTATCTTTAAAAATTAACTATGTACATGGTGAAAGTGATACAGTAAAAAAAATTTAATGTCACTGAAATTAAGTATTTTCAATAGCATACTTATACATCTATTTGTGGAGGAAGCTTTCTGTGTCTTTTAAAAATACTGTGGAGATGAACACACAATGACATGCGCTCATATTAAAAGGTATTGTTTGTGAGTGTATACTTCAATGAAAATTTTTTAGTTAACATAGTGCTGAGTTGCATTTAAAATTTTTAACACGCTTGAACATCTATTATATGATTCTTATTTTCTTCTTATGCAAATACAAGCTCATCTAGAGCATACTTGAACCTCCTTTGAATTAAAATGTGGCTTCTAATTATATTTCTTATGACTTTGTTACATTAGCATTTCTTAAGCAGAGACCCTTCCTGGACAAGTTTATGATTCACAGGTCCTGGTGGAAGTACACAGCACAATTACAAGGGTTACCTAAGGAGGCCAAAACAGGATGCAGGCTGAGAAGGGCTAGAACCAGGGCACTTATATTTATTTGTAAATATGTGAGCTATTGTCAAGGGTGTGCACAAGTAGGCAGGGCTAGCATCAGTTCTGTGAAACTTGGCTACAGAAAATGGATTCTAGGGTAGCAATATTATAGATTTGCTGAACTCTCAACAATACTACTGTATCACCTTTGTTGTAAATACCATGATGCTCCAGTAGTTACAAACAGGAGAAAAAGATACAATATATAAATTATGTATAGATACATTGTGTAAATTATGAAAAGAATCTCACATTACTTGTGGATTTAGACCACTGGGAAATGGATTCCAAATGAGGTTATTACTCTGAATTACCAACTAGTGCACGGTAGATAAAACCACGACTAAGTGAGAGATTTTAATATCTGTGGCAGAACAAGTCATTCATTAAACATCAGTGTTAATGCATTAAAAATCTTTGATCTTTATTAATGAATATAAGTTCACACATAGTCTAAGTAAAGCATTGCAAACCAATTCTATGTTGCATGGACCAATATAGATTGTAAAGGTTTAAGAAGCATTCTGATTCTTCTGATATAATAATCCAAGACCTCTTTTCCATGTATTTTAAGACTGAGGCTAATTAATTAGTAAACATGGTTGTACAATAATTTTATGCACTTAGAAATGAGTTATCTGTACTTATCTCAGATACCTCTGTAGACTTCTTTATTTCAACCACATCAGATGATATTCGTGACTCTAAGTATGGCTACTACAAAGACACATTAAAATTTTAATAGTGTGTTACCTTATTTTCCTGAGAAAGCAATTGGTTAAACTAGTAAAAAATCAAAATGTTTCTGTCTTACATTAATGCAAAAAACGATGCCCTGAACACCCACTGTATGGTGAGTTACATCAACATTTTAGCCAAGCAAAAACATTTGCATTTAGATTTTCTTCATCACAGTGTCCTCAATTTTTAAAGGAAAAGTAGTTTGGAGTGAATCCTACCAAATACACAAGAACTCTCAATTCCTGAAGCAGCAAAAAACAACCCCATGATTCATATAAAAGCTAGGATTCAAAACATAGCATCAAATGATTTGATAGTAGAATCATGTATTTCCTTTTTAAAAAAACCTCAAGTGCTCTGAATATATAAGGACATATTGTAAGTAATTAAACATCCATCCCCTTGATACTTTGAAGCATATTAACAAGTAGGTTGTCTAAATTTTGTTATTTTGCTTAATCTCTAAAAGTATTGTGATTTAGAGTTATATCTGAAAAGTTTTTGACTTGCTACTTGCTACTGTTAATTGTCTGATATTTCCGATTTAATTTTTGATTAAATACTCTATTTTTTTTTTTACACGTCTTTAAAGTCACTTTGCAGCATGAATTCTGAGGGATTTTCTAAGTGCATATTTTGGACAAAGGTATTTTGTCATGTGTTAGGAATATAGAATTTTACCCCAGTAAGCATTCTCTAATATGGAGTGAGGCTGTAGGTCCAGATACAGGGCTTCTCACATTCTTCATTCTTAAGGTTTCTATCATGAATTCTCTCTCATGAACAGTGAGACTTGGATGCCAAATAAAGGCTTTGCTACATTCTCTACTTTTGTAAGGTTTCACTCCAGTATGAAATCTCTCATGTTCAGTAAGATTTGAATGCCAATTATAGGCTTTGCCATATTTCTCACATTTGTAAGACTTATCTCCAGTAGGAATTATCTGGAATTAGGATTTGAGGACTGGTTTTGATGCATTCTCTACATTTGTAATTCTCTGTAGTATAAAGTATCCAATGTTCACTAAGATATCAGTGCTGAGTAAAGGCTTTGCCACATACTTCAGAGTTGTAAAGCTTGTCTGCACCACAAATTATCTGATGTTGATAAACTATTAAGCACTTGTTAAATGCCTGGCCACCCTCTTTACATTTGTATGACTTCTCTCCGACATGAAATATTTCATGTTCAGTAAGATATGAATGCTGGTTAAAGGCTTTTGCACACTCTTTACATTTGTAATGTTTCTATCCAGTATTAATTACCTCATGTTTAATAAGATGTAAAGGCCAATTAAAAGATTTGCCACATTGTTCACATTTTTAAGGCCTCTCTGCAGTATAAATTCTCTAATATTTAGTAAGGGTATAAACACAAAGGCTTTACCACATTCTCTATATTTGTAAAATTTCTCTCCGGTATGTATTCTCTCACATTGAGTAAGATGTGAACTCTGATTAAAGGCTTTACAACATTCTTCACATTTGTAATGTTTCTGTCCAGTATGTATTCTCTCATGTCTAGTAAGATCTGAAGGCTGATTAAAGGCTTTTCCACATTCTTTACATTTGTAAGGCTTCTCTCCCGTCTGAATTCTCTCATGTTCAATAAGGCGTGAATGCCGATTAAAAGGTTTACCATATGCTCTGCATCTATAAGGCCTATCTCCAATATGAAATCTCTCATATGGAGTTAGATGCCAATAAAAGGCTTTGCCACATTCCTCACATTTGTAAGGCTTCTCTCCAGTATGAGCAATCTGATGTCTAGTAAAATATTAAGGCCAATGAAAACCTCTGCTACATTGTTCACATTTGTAAGGCATCTCTCCAGTTTGGATTTTTTTGTTTATTTAGATTAAATGAGTAGACTCTCCCATTTCATTTGTATGTTTTCTCACTACTATAAATATTCTCATGGTCACTATAAGATTTAAAGAGCAGTTCAATGATTTGTCATATTTACTAGATTTGTTTACCTTCTCTACAATATAACTATTCTGATATATAATAAGATTTGAGCTTTGATCAAAGACACTCCCACATATATAAAAGTTCTCTGGAAACTGAGTTCTCTGATGTTTATAATGATTTGACCCTTGGTTATAATTTTCATAAGATTCAATGAATTGATATCTTTTCTCTCCATTATATGTACTCTGGTAATCATTAAAGATAGAAAGGCCTTTAGTAAGGACTCTAATTTCATTAACCATGTAAAGTTGTTCTCAAATAACTGTTGTAGGAGACCTACTGAATCATGATGGTTTTAAAAAGACTTTCCAAAGTTTATGAAAATTATAGACTTTGGAACAAGGAGGGACTATTTCTCAGTAGAAGAATAATACATTTTTAGTAAAGGAATAATCTAATCCTACATTTTAAATGATGCAAATGATCATTCACCATAGTTGAATCAGAAAAAGAAATCTACAGAATTTGAACAGAAATTAATAAAGATCTATTAATTACTTGATAAGGATTTCAAAATAATCCTATTAAAATGCTAATAGAAACAGGAAAACCAGAAAACTACATAATATCAGAAAAAAATATATATGATCAAAATGAAATGCAAAAAGAAAGTATAAAAAAGATTCAAACGGAAATTACAAACTGAAAAATGCATTATCTGAATTTAAAATGTGGGAGAAGCATCAACAAAAGACTTGAACAAGCAGAAGAATCAGACAACTTAACACAGTTTATTTTAAATCATCAATATAAGAAAGCCAAAAATATATATATAAAAATAAAGACAGCATAAGGAAATTATGGGATATCAATAAGTTCACTGATATACACATTAACTGCACCCCATAAGGAGAGGAGAGTGAAAAAGGGCAGAGCTTATATATAAAAAAAGATGGCTTAAACCCACATTTGGAGAAAGAAACAGATATACAAATTAACAAAGCTCACTGAATTCTAAGTTAGATGATTGTAAAACCATCAACAGGAAGACACATTATAATCAAAGTATCATGAATCACAGGCAACAACTAAATCTTGAGAGTAGCAAAAAAAAAAAAGTAACTTGTCTTTTAAGATTATCAGTGGGCTTCTCTATAGAAGCCTTATAGGAAGAAGAGCATGGAATAAAATGCTGAAATTCATGAAAGAACAAAAATCTACCACAAAAACTATATCTGCAAAACAGTACTTCAACAATATAGAAATGCAGATAGTTCCTGATTAAACACTCTAAGAACGTTCTTACCATTAGACCTACCCTACGAAAAATGATAAAGTCCTTCTAGACAAATAAAGGGACTACAAACAACACAAAACCATATGAAAATATAAAGCTTTCTGGAAAATGAAAATATATACACAAATATAAAAATCTATAGAAGTCTAATGATAAAACACATTCTCTTTAATTCATCGTATAGAACTTTAAAAAATAAAAACAATAAAATCTTAAATTTATGTTGTAGTATATATAACATAAGAGATGTGTAATACTAATAACCTAAGTGAGTACAGGGGTGAAGATGGCAAGAAGCAGAGTTTTTCTATGTAATTCATGCTATCAGTTTAAAGTATATTGTTGTAACTTTAAAATGTCTTATGTAATCACCATTGATAACCACAAAAAGGGAAGAAATAAAATGATTTCTGTTAATATGTGACAGAATTTTATATTAAAAAATTCAAAAGAATCATGGAATAAGAAAAACAGAATTCAAACAATTTTATCAAAAGGTAAAATATAAAATCAACACATAAAATTTGTTGTTTATATACAGTAACAGGAAGCAGTACAAAAAAATTAAAATGTAATTACATTAGCAATAGTATCTAAATGAAAATACTTAGAAGTAATGTTGAAGGAGGTAATAGACTTGTATGATGAAAACTATAAAATATTGATGTAATTAAAGAAAATAATAAATGAAAAAACCCATCCCATAATCCTCAATTGGAATGCTTAATATTATAAGCTATCAGAACTACCCAAAGTGACCTACAGATTCAAAGCAATCTGTCAAAATCCCAGTGACACTTTTCACAAAAAAAGAAAGCTCTTTCTAAAATTAATATAGAAAGTTATAGAATACCAGATTACCAAAACAATCAAGGAAGCACAGTGTAAAGTTGGAGGTATCATGCTTCCTGATTTTAAAACATACTTCAAAACTATTGTTATCAAAAAAGTGTAATATAACTTATTAAAACATAGAATCATGAAGCAGAGTAGAAACAGTATCCAGATACAAGCTCTTGTGGAGAAGGTCAAATGATCTTCAAAAAGGAAAAAAGGATGCCTATACCACAAAATAAGAAAAATGCAATAAGAAGAGTGTAATTTCAATAACTGGTGTTGAGTCAACTAGACAGATACATGCAAAAAATAAAAATTAGACCAGACCACTTT
The DNA here is from genome assembly GCA_004027375.1 of Macroglossus sobrinus. Classification (NCBI taxonomy): domain Eukaryota; kingdom Metazoa; phylum Chordata; class Mammalia; order Chiroptera; family Pteropodidae; genus Macroglossus; species Macroglossus sobrinus. Next base: position 58,062 of record PVKZ01004545.1, on the reverse strand, counting down.
CTTACATCACATACCAAAATTAACTCAAAATGGAGTAAAGACTTAAATGTAAGACCTGAAACCATAAGAATCATAGAACTCCTAGAAGTAAACATAGTCAGTAAACACATTGACATCGCTCTTAGCATTATTTTTCTGAACAGTCTCCCTGGGCAAGGAAAACAAACAAACAAAATGAACCAATAGACTACATCAAACTAAAAATATTTTGCACAGCAAAGGAAACCAACAAACACGAGAACCAACAGAATGGGAGAAGATATTCACCAGCGATACATCTGATATGGAGTACATATCCAAAATATATAAAGAACTCTCACTACTTAACACCAAAAAAAGCAAACAATTTGACTAACAAAATGGGCAGAGGACCTGAATAGACATTTCTCCAAACAGAACATACAGATAATCAACAGACATACAAAAAGTACCTCAACATCACTAGTCATCCAAAAATGCAAATTAAAACCACAGCGAGGTATCACCTCACACCTGTCAGAATGGCTATCATCAATAAATCAACAACCATAAGTGTTGGCAATGGTGCAGAATGATGAGGACTTTCATGAACTGCTGGCGGGAATATGAATAGCCACTATAAAAAAACAAACAAACTGAGTTTTCTCAAAAAATTACAAACTACTGTAAGACCCAGCAATTCCAATTATAGGCATTTATGCAAAAAATATGAAAACACTCATTCAAAAAGATATATACACCCCTACATTCACTGCTACATTATTTACAATAGAAAGAACGTAGAATCAACCTAGGAGTCCCTCAATAGATCAATGGATAAAAAATATGATAGATCTACAATGGAATATTATTTAGCCATGAGAAACAAGGAAATCTTGCCACTGGCAACAAAGTGGACGGACGCTTAGGGTGTTGTGCTAAGTGAAATAAGTCAAATGAAAACAAATCAAAAAAATTCCTAGATACAGAGAATTTCCTGATGGTTGTCAGAGAAAATGGGAGTGGGAAAAAGAAAAAAAAGTGAAGGGAATTGGGAGTTATAAACACCTAGTTACAAAATGAGTAAGATATGGGATGTAATGTACAGCACAAGGAATATGGTCATTAATATCATGATAACTTTGTAAGGTGACAGATGGTTTACTTCACTCAATGTAGCAATTACTTTGTAAGGTACGATATTGATAATATAAATAATTACTATGCTCTACAACTGATACTAATATAACATTGCACGTCAAGTGAACTTAAATAATATAAATAAGTGAACAAATAAATATATAAATAAATAAATGTCAAGTACATTATAATAGCTGATCCCATACTGAACCATAATAAAAATTTTGATTACTGTTTCATGTTTTGCAACAAACATGATTATATTTTATAATGCAAAAAAGCACAAAAATAAAGAAAAAAATTGAATAAAAACCCATCTTTATAATGGCATCATACAATATGAATGAATTAAGAGATTTCTTTAGAATTGATACATAATAGTCAGAAAATTTACACCCAATGTCCTCTCCATCAACAAATGGTGTAGTATGTGTATATTCTAGTAATAAACACATAGCTTCAGTTACTTTAAATTTTATTAAATTCAAACTAAACTTAATTGCATATACTTCAGATTTTTTCAAGGCAAATTCTTAGCCAAGTTTTTTTTTTCAGATGTATTATTAAGATTTAAACACTTATTTTTAAAATCGAATATTTAGTAGAAAAATAAAACAAGTCTTCCTCAACAAGAGAATACAAACAAAGCCAAAACTAGGGGAAGTAGAAAAAACATTTACAAAAGACATACCTTTACAGAACTATTATGCAAAACATACAAAGAACTTTTCAACTCAACAGTGAGAAAACTACCTGATTTTAAAAAAGGGACAGAGACATTAACAGACATGATGCTAGATATATAGATGGTAAAGCAGTACATAAAAAGAAGCTCCATATCATATGTCACCAGGGAAATGTACACAAAAATCACCATGAGAATTAAACAACAAATTAAAATGACACTACACACCTATTAGAAAGGCCAGAACCCAGGGAATTGAAAACACCAAGTGCTGGTGAGGATGTGGAGCAACAGGAACTCTCTCTTGTTCATGGCTAGTGGGAATGCAGAATTCCACAGCCACCTGGGAGGACAGATGGGTGGTTCTGACAACACTGAACATTCTATCACCATGTGATCTAGCAATTGTGCTCTTGAGTATTTACCCAAAGACTTGAAAACTTTAATCCACACAATAGCCCGCATGTTGATGTTTATAGCAGCTTTATTTATACATTCCAAACTTGGAAGCAACCAAGATGTCTGTCAAGTGGTGAATAAATAACCTGTGGTACAAACAGACTATGGAATAAGATTCAGTGCTATAAAATAATAAGCTATCAAGCCATGAAAAAAATACAGGAGAAACCTAGATACATATCAAGTTAAAGAAACCAATCTGAAAAAACTACATACTATATATTATTCCAATTTTATGACATTCTAGAAAAGGTAAAATGATGAAAACAGAATATACATAGCTGGTTTCTGGGGGTTACAAGAGGGAGGAATAAACAAGTGGCGCATAGAGAATATTCAGGGCCATGAAACTAGTCTGCATGATACTGACATGGTAGATACATGTCACCATAAATATGTCCATACCTATGGAATGGATAGCCCAACAGTGAACCCAAACTACAAACTTTGGGGGTAATGATATGTCAGTGTAGCTTCATGTATGTAACAAATATACCACTCTGGTAGAAGTTATGCAGAAAGGGGAGGCTATGCGTCTAGGGGCAGGGGGCTTGTAGGAACTCTCTGTAACTCTATGCAATTTTGCTGTGAATCTAAAACTGCTCTTAACATAAAAATTCATCCTCAGACATCTGCTTCAATGAAATATCTGTTCTCAGGTCCATGTGTCTTTCCAGTGGTTTTTAAAAATGTACATCTAGGAAATGTTTGTATCCTTTGTTTAACAAGAATACCACAATGAGATATGACCTCGTACCAATTAGCATGACTACTATCAAAAACCCAAAAATATCAAGTGTTAGGAAAATGTAAAGTAATTGGACCCTTATGCACAGTGGGATGAAATATAAATTGGTGCACAGAATAAAACACAGTATGGTGGTTTTAAAAATAGAATTATACCATGATGCAACCTATGCATTTCTGGGTATATATCCAAGAGACTTCAAAAAGGGTCTAAAAGAGACATTTGCACAGCACTGCACATTGCAGCCTTATTCTAAAAAGCTTGTAACAGATGAAAGCAACCCCAATTTTCATGGACAGGTGAATGGATAAAGAATAAATATACAACAAAGAATTATTCACATGGAAATAAAAACAGATCCTCTAACACAAACCATGAGGACATTTTTTAAGTAAGTACATGAGTCACAAAGAAACATATAATGATATAATTACACTTAGGTGAGTCATCTAATAGGAAAAAAAATTAAATGATCGTTGTCAATGGCTTTGGGTAAAGGGAAATGAGAATGTAGTAGTTTAATGGATACTGAGATAGCTTTTAAGATGAAAATTTGCAGAGGTCACTGCACAACAATATGGATATACTTAACACAACACAGATGGTTGAGATGGCAGAGTTTTAGTCACACATTTTACCAAACTTGAAAATGATTCTGTCATATAACAAGAAAATAAATTCATCCATAAACATATGTAAGACTATTTCCATAACTACTTAACTACACAGGATAAAACACTGATCATTAACCAAAAAAAGAAAGAAGCAAGATAAGCCATGAATAAAGTTGGGATAAAATTATACAAACATGCACTTAATTTTAACAGCAACATACATACGACTGATCCATTATTTGAATTAAACTCATTTGTCTCAAGTGTACTGAACTGAAAAAAGACATTCACATTCATAATATGTAAGTAAAAATAAAAAATGCAAGTAGCTAAATTAGAGGAACCTACCATTAATAAGTAAAAACATTGTTATAAAATTATAAAACAAAAAATAAAAATTGTATTCCCAGAATTCTAAATACTACATAGATGTAATACTGAATAACAATTCTATATAACTGCAATTTCCAACCTTAGTGTGCCCATATGAAGAGCAAGCATTTTGCATTAGTGGCATTTGTTATAGGACAATAAAATTTCATTAAAAATGCATTAGAATCATTCATAAATAGCTCTAAAAATGTTTTAAATAAATAAGCGTGTGAATGACACTAGAGGAATTTATCACATTATTAATAAATGTCTGGTATTCTTACACAAAGTAGAGGCTATGATCCAGCCTACAGAGAAAAAAAAATTTCTTCATTTATAAATAAAAGAACAAGAAAGTTGTAAAATATCAGAGAATCACTGATCTATAAGATAAACATTTGAGATTAGAGTATACCGTGAATTACAGGCATGCTGAGCAAGGCAGGTGGAAAACCTAACGATTATTTTTTGCTTCAAGAAAACTGAAATTAAGGAAGCAAATATTTCCCTAAATATGGCACACAAAAAATTCTATAACCCACTTCATATGAAAGAAATACATTCTACCATGTTGTATCAGCACTTTGGAATCAAAAAGCACAAATCTGACACAGACCTAAACAGAAAGTGAAAACATACAAGACACAGGCCCAGGCAACTTTAATCTGAACAAGACAGAATGATGAAATAATTATTAAGAAATCAGATAACAGTGGAGACATTTCTCTTTTGTGGGCACCCCTATGGCATTTATTGACAAACTCTGTAAGAAAAATAGATACATGAACCTATTTAAACATGGAGGAATTGGGAACAGACACTTGTAATTTCCAAGGCTGGTTCATACAAAGCAAAAGAACATTGTGAAGTGAAACAGAGAATGAGGCCTTCTTGATTTAGAAAAGTACCTTGTTATGAAATTAGAATTTGAATTTTGCAGGGTCATATTTAACAATTTTTAGAATTAGAAATTATAAAACAGAAAACATACACCATTTGTCCCTAGTGACCCTGGATTTCTGTACCGAATTCCAGGACCTCCATCACTTCCTTCACAAAGTTCTCACATGAGGCAAGAATGAAGCTTAAAAATGGCTTATCATAGAACTTCTCAAGACATGCACACAGTCTCCCAGGCCCCCAAGGCAATGGCAGAGCAGGTAGACCCTGCTGGCCCCCACTGGCCAAGGGGAGGACATTGGCTCTCACTGTAAATGTGACATAGATTATGGGGCAGGTGGAGTTCCTAGAGGATGCAGAAGCATGAGACATCTTGGAGAGACCTGTCTCTCTGTGACAGTGACAAAAAGAAACTTGAGCTTTTCAAATTCTTTCCACTGAAGCAGAGATTCCCAACCAAAATTTTAAGGTCTGACTTCTCCATGACTTTTGTCCCTCTCATCTGTGTCATTTGCCCCCTTCATTTCTACCTATCTGGGGGGATGGATATTGCCTTTTTTCTCTTCATATTCCAGGCCTCCTTTATTTGCTTTAAAAAGGTGACCAGGTCAGGCTTAGACACAGCAAGACCTGTTCACCAGAAAAAGGAGCATGGATTTTGATGGAGAGTCTCCAGTTTCCAATCCATTCTGCAGAAGAGAGGACACTGCAGAATGTTAAAATATTCTAGAAAATGATTTCGCAAAATACTGTTTTCTGACAGCAACTTTATTCTACTAGACAACATGTATATTTTCAAATCCTGAGTTCTACTTCCAGGTATAGTATAAAGACTTCTTTTCACACCATCAAACCCCCAATATGCTCCTTGAGAGCAGAGATCTGAAACTCTACCATGCAAAGCAGAAGCTCCAGAGAGATGCTGTACTGATAAAAGAAACCCTGCAGGTGGGGTAGGCATTCTGGAAGGAAGCTGACCTCACTCAGGAAGACCAGATTCCCATAGTTCTCCAACATTATGCCCATGTCCAGTTTCCGCTGAGCTGGGTAGGCATTCCCACTCTTCCTGAGAAAAATCTATGGCCACATTCTTAAATGTCAACTGTAACTGAAACAAAAGACACATTTACCAAGTACCCATGAACAGAGCTTGTAATGTCACCCAATATGAAAACAGAGTTAAGAGGACTAGTTTCAACCTAAAAAAAGTATCCAGAATACAGTTAAATCATTGATGGAAATATTCCCTAGTGTATTTTCTAACTTTGAGTAAAAAGATGACATTTGACCCAGGAAGCAATGGAAGAGACTTTACTTTCCTGAAAGATAAATTTTAAAACATCATGCATGTCAACACAGGCATATGGATTTTTGAGTGTCATATTTGTATCATACAAGATTGTTGTGCACATTTCTAAGATAAAAAAATCATGATGGTTCAGATGTGTAAAGTATTTCTCAAATGTTAACACAGATAATAATAAAGATCAACAAATAAAATTCTGATTGAGGAGTTCTGAGGTGAAACCCATTTCCACATTTTTAACAACCTCACTTTTAACTAGTTACATCAATGTCTATGGTTTGTGTGCCCAACCGTTGAATAGCACAGAGAAACAAACCACAGAGGAAAATTCATGACTTAGAACTGAAAGAGATATGTGGATTTTACAGTTCTCATAGAATAGAGAACATAGCAACCACAATCCTTTTGAAAATTTACTATATATATCATTCTAACAGCTTTTATATATTAATTTCTAATGCATTTAATTCTCAGTAAGCTGAGAATAATATTCTTCTTCTTCTTTTATTAGGGAACATTTTGTAAAACATCCAGTAAATGGCACAGCTTGGGTTTTACTCAAAACTTTCTCTAGATTTTTCAGAAGGACACAAACTAAAATTCATAGGCAATTCTTATGAATGTTCATATTAGTTTTGATAACTGAGAATAGAAACAACTTAAGCAAGTAAGGAGAAAGAATAGCTCCAATAATGTTAACATTTTATGTACAAGGACAGATAAGCATATAGAAACTATATATGCACTGAAGTGAGAATTGAATTTTCACGTCAATAAAATCAAGATTGTTTTGCAATTTAATGAATCTCATGCATCTATCTGCAAATAACACTATTCTATTAAACACAGTAGAAAGATACATACACAGAATTATATAAATTAGAGCTATAATTAGTCTTAAATTTCTTTGGAGCATTTTACATATCATTTGTACTGAGTTATCCATTAGAAATTTAACACACTTAAAGATAACATGATTCGTGTAAACTTTCTTGAAAATACAAACAGTGATGAAGTAGGGTATGTCTGTGACATGAGTATTTTTTTAGTCTTTGTCAATATATGATTTTTTTCTGGCTTTAATAAAATAGACAACTAGTTGCTCATATTTATATTGTACAATTCAATGAGTTTTATTTTCAGTTATAGTTGGTCTACAATAATATACCAATTTCGGTTGTATAGCAGTGATCAGTGATCCACATAACTTGCAGAGTGATCACCCCACTAAATCTAGTACCACTTTTCCATCTTACATATTTATTACATTATTAATCGTCTTCTCCATGCTATACTCTACATCTCCATGTCTATTCTGCAACTATCCATTTGTACCTCTTAATCCTTTTGCCTTTTCACTGACATTCCCACAACTTCTCTCCTATATAGTAGCTCTCAAAGCATTCTCTGTATTTGAGTTTATTTCCACTTTTGTTGTTGTTATTTTGAAATCATGCAATAATTGTCTCTATCTGATCCTTTATATTCAGCACAATACCCTCTAGGTCCATCAAGGCAATATCTTTTTCCATCCCGTTCCTTTTAGTCTGTGTGTCTTTTAATCCGAAGTGAGTTTCTTGTAGGTAGCATATATAGGGGTCTTGTTTTCTTATCCATTCAGCCACTCGATCTTTTGATTGAAGTACTTAATTATTTTTCATTTGAAATACTTGTTGATAGGAATGTAGTTATCACCATTCTGTTTTTGATACATGTTTTTTCCTTTTAAAAAAGTCCAACATTTCCTGTAATACTGGCTTGGTGTTGATAAATTCCGTTAGCTTAATTTTCTCTGAGAAGCTCTTTATCTGCCCTTTGACTCTAAATGATAGTTTTGCTGGACAAATATTCTTGGTTGTAGATCCTGGATTTTCATCATGTTGAATATTTTGTGCCAAGCCCTTCTGTCCTGTGTGGTTTCTTTTGAGAAATCAGCTGCCAGTCTTATGAGTGCTCCCTTGTATGTAACGAACTGCTTTTCTCTTGCTGCTTTTAAAAATCTCTTTTTTTTCACCTTTGGTATTTAATTATGATGTGTCTTAGTGTGGGCCTCTTTTGGTTCCTCTTTCTTGGGGCTCTGAGTTTCCTGGGTTTGTATGTCTATTTCCATCACCAGATGATGGAAGTATTTCATCATTATTTCTTCAAACAGCTCTTCAAAGTCTTGTTTTCCTTCAGGTACCCCTATAACATGGATATTTTTACATTTAATAGTATCCCAAAGGCTACTTAAATTATTACTATAGTCTTGGCTTCTTTTTCCTTGCCATTCTGATTAAGGGTCCTTGGCTTCCCCATCTTCTATAAGTCCTTTTATCTTCTTATTTATACACTCTATTTATTCCATCTAATACATTCCTCATCTCAAATAATGTATTTTCTTCACGTCTGACTGGGTCCCTTTTATAATTTCCATTTCCATTTTAATGATTTTTGTAATCTTTTTATTAAAGTTCTCACTGAATTCATCTACACTTCCCCTAAATTCATTGAGCATCTTTATAACTAGTGTTTTGAACTCTACATCTGATAGATTGCTTGACTCCATTATTCCTAGATCTCTGTTCTGGTCTCTCATATGGCTTCTAGTTATTTGTTTCCCCATTTTGCCTGCCTTTCTGTGTCTGTTTCTATGCACTAAGCAAAGCTCTTAAGTCTCCCAGTCTTATTAGTGTGGCTTTGTGTAGCAGGTGTCCAGTGGAACAGTCCTGAGAGGGATTCAGTTGCAGGCCAAGTTTAGCCCTAACTTGTGCCCCTCTGGGGCTACCTGTTAAGGTTCAGCAAGCAATCTTCAGATGCTGTGCTTATAGTTGCCTCAAGAAACCACACCAGAAACCAAAACTTGCTGTCACAAGTGTGAGTCTTGGCGCTGCTGAGCAAGGAACACCAGACTCACAGAGGACAAAACTGGATGTGGTTTGGGTGGGGCTACAAGTTGGGGGAATTTGGAAAATGGGATTGGGGAGGGCTTAACAGAGGAGCAATGGATATCTCTGGCAGCATTATTCACAGTGGCAAGGACATGGAAGCAACCGAAATGTCCTACAATAGATGATTGGATAAAGAAGCTATGGTACATGTATACAGTGGAATATTAGCCATAAGAAGAGATGAAATACTGTCATTTGCGACAACATGGATGGATCTTGAGATAATCATGCTAAGCAAAATAAACCAGACAGAAGTTGAAAATCATATGATATCACTTATATGTGGGATAAACCTAAAAGCAACAAATGAGCAGGGCAAATAAACAGAGACTCGTGGACATGGACAATAGACTAGTGGTTACCAGAGTCTAGGAGGGTGAGGGGCAGGGGAAGTAAACAGGGTAAAGGGGGTCAAATATGTGGTGACAGAAAAAAATTTAACTATGGGAGGTGAACACACAGTGTAAATATATATATGCCTTACTGTTAAAGTGTACAGCTGAAACTTATTGGATTTCATTAACCAATGTCACCATAAAAAAAAAGAAGTTTAAAAACATTTTAAAAAATCAGTGATGCTCTACTCAGACCACTTTTCCAACTCTGTGGGGAGGCCCAAGTGATGCCATTTCTTAAAACTCCCCAGGTGATCCAGTGGGAACCTTGATAAAAACCATCTAGTTGGAATAAGCATGCAGATACCTGGGGATCCACTCTAAGAAGTTATGGCTCTACAGGTCTACAGGAGGCACTTGGAATGGCAGCTTTAAGTCCTCCCCAGTGGTGCTGACCTTGCTCCCTCAGACCCTTTCCCTACAGCACTGGGATACAAATATCAGAATCCACACACTTGAGACGTCTGGTAGTGTGAAAGGTGGCCCAAGAACTTTTAGAAAGGCAGACTCACTGAGTGGATTTCCTTCCTTTTTTCCAGAAAATCACAGCAAATTACTTAAAAAAACTGTAAAATGATGAAGATAGATTTTGGTGCTGAAAACTCTGAGAAAGGGTTAGGTATGAAAATATGCTGATCAAATTAACTCACCATGAATAGACCAGCTCTGTGGAAATGAAGCTTCAGGTCCATCCAGTCCTTCTTTCAACATTTCCAGAGAATAGACAAGAAGGACATGAGAGTATAAGTTACTTTGTAGTCCCCAAATTGCTAACTTGAGAACTCATATAAGGGTAGCAGGGGAGAGGAGGTGCTCAACATTAGAATAACTCAAAAAACTAGGTTATCTGTTATTAAAACTACCTCATATGTAGCAAAGAATAAGAGGTGGTCATGTGATGACACCAAAGCTTCCTTCATGAGTTAAAGATTATTTACATAAATACAGGAATTCCCTAGACTTAGATTTCTCAATACACTTTACAAAAACAATGTACTAAATATGAGCAAAGTTGAAGAAAAAAAATATAACCCAGGTAAAAGAAAAAATATCCAACGGTTTTAACATTTCCTCAAAAAGTATCATTCAGTGACTGATTCATTCTTTTCTTATCCAAGCTACCACCATCAGGTCATCCCAGGAAAAAGGAAGGGAAGCATGACAGGTTGACACAGGTCTCTCTCTCTCTGGCTATATAAGGGCTGCATTTGGAAGCCACCAAGTGATGCAAAAAATTATAAAATGCACAAGTCTTGGGAACTGCAGTTTTGTAATTCTCATTCACATCTGTATCACTGTCAAATTAAACTGATTATAAAGCCCCAAGTCAATACGTCACAACACAATCATCCACGTCCTATTGGTTCACAACTCATCCAGGCTGGGGTCCCCTTCTTCCTCTTTAATGGATTTCTGTCTGTGGATCTGTATGTCTCTCTGCTCTGTTTCTCTGCACTGTTGTCCTTTCCTGCGTTTCCTCGCTATCTGGCCTACTCTTTCTTCTCTTTTCTCTACTCCTTTCCCCACAGCTGCTCCGCCAAACACTTGAAACCTATTTCGGCCTCAGCGGCTCTTTCTCTCTCATCTTTTTTATTACTCCCCGTCTCCACGTATTTCTGCCTCTTTCTCCCAATCCCTGTTGTCCCCTCTGATTCCCATCACCGCTCTTTGCCCGGATTAACTGGCGACCCCTGCTGGCTGAGCTCTCAGGGCGGCTTCTCCCTCCGCTGTCACCCGGCCACCCCCACTGTTCCAGCACCGGCATCCCCAGCTCTCTTCCCGAAACCCTGAGGACGGCGCCCTTAGTCACTTCCGCTTCTGCTCATCAGGCACCCTCTCCTGGATCCTCTCTGGAGCTCCTCCATTCCCTGTATATTTTCCATTTTCTTTCCCCTGTGCCTACTTCCCAGAGTTACTGTCCGTCAAACCATCTATGACAAGTCCTTCTAGCGCCTCTGATCTGTCGTCTCTTTAAGGACCCCTCCCTGACCGCTGTGCTTCCTTGCATATCAAATCCTCTCTTCTCTTTCGTGATCCCCTCGCACCCTTGTCCTGCCGCTCTCCTGGCCTCCCCGTCGCAGTCACCGCTTTCAAAAAGCCCTTTCCGCGCGTGAGTGGGAGTGTGGGGTTGTCCTCTTCCGGTGACACCCTCCTAAATCCCACTCCTAAACAGGGTCCGCTTCCTGGGATTCGGGCCCCTTATTAATTGGGGGCTGCAGAACCCCACGCCAAGGGAGAAGACGAGCTCCCTCCGCCAAGAGTGGCGAGGCTGGGGAGGGGCGCCGAGGGTCCGAATCCAGCTCCCGAGTCCATCTCCCAAGACTGTACACGGCACAGGGAGGACGGGCTGCCAGATGTAGGGTTTTAAACAGGAAAACGACCCGAAGGCGGACACATCACAGATGGAACCCCCTTAGAGTTTACACGAAAGGATCGCAGACCCTTCACCCCGCAGCGAGGCGTCAGGGATACCGACTTCTCCCCTGGATCTGTAATCACCGCTGTAGGAGGTGGGGAACTTCAGAGTCCGTAGCGACTCACCAGGCTTTCCGTGTGCAGGACTGTGGACCAAAACGCTCAGTTTTCAACCAGAAAAAAACGAAAATTACGGTCGCAAACAAGATCCGCAGCATTAATGCATCCGAGCCTGCAAGAAACTCCGCGTGGTCGCTGAAGAAAGATTTGGGTCGCAGGAGCGACCTGAATCGAGTACTTCCGGCAGAGGGCGGGGCCGTGGGCGGAGGGGCGGGACCTAGGCTCCTTTCCTCCTCACATACTTACCTGTTTTAAGGCTTGAACATCATTACTCAATTTGCAAGATTTCCCTTTTAAATTAATATAATGATCCCATAAGGACTGAATTCTCGATAAAAAGTTTGCCACACATATTTTAAAGATTTATCTTTGATGTGTACTTAAGTTTAGTGTTGCTTAACTCTTGGTTAAATATGTAGCCAATTCATGATGCTTTAAGGTCTCCTTAGTACGAATTTCTGATGATTAGAGAAGACTCATCCTGCCTAAAGGCCCCAAGTTTATTATATTTGTAAAGATTTTCTCTAATATGTACAATTGTGACATTTGGTCATCGATGAAGAATGGATCAAAATTTTGCCATCTTAATGCAAATGTTGATTTTGATACTAGGATGGATTCTTTCCAGTTTTTGATAGATTTCTTAACTTGATTACACGTATAATGTACATTCTCAGTTTTAATCTCTACAATTCACCCTGATGCCACTGAAAGCTTAATCCAACCCTTTTATCAGATCATTTCATGCATTTGTTTTCTGAGTTTTAAAAACCACGTTATGAATAAACTTAGGGATCTTTGGAAGGTAGTTCATGTAGATCATATACTATATGTAATATTGCCAACCAGCCATATTGTCATCAAAGAAATTTCAGTGTGGACTTCCATGTTCACAAGGAAATCAATACATAGCCTGTGGAACTTTTTACCAAACTCAGAATACTTTGGGAAAAGCCAATTAAAGGTAAAAGTTAAAAATTCAATTTTTTATAGTTTGGTTCCTTGTAAAAATGACAAGGGAGTAAAATGAACATAATCATAAAAAGAAACAGAATTTCCTCAGTCATAGAGATTTTTAACATATGCCTCATTGTAATATTATAATACAGATACAATTTATTATATTATTAAAGAAGTCAGAATTATTGAAGACTTCAAAATTTTGAAAACAGAGGAATAGTCTAACCTTGTGAATTAATCTCTGCATCACAAAAAAGGAGACTGGGAACACATAATATTTACCACTATTAATTTTTTTACAAATCAGAATTTAAATAAAAAGATGACATAGGAAAGACTACTACTTTAAAGGAATGTTCTGAGTGCAAGTTTTACAAGAGTCTCGCAGTTTAGACAGAAAATGGCTTTTGTTTAATAGGGTGGGATGTACAAGAACAGAAAGAATAAATAAAAACAACATAAACAGATGTAAAGATATGAGAACAAGTTGACAGTTGCCCAATGTGAGGGGGATGAGGAATGGAAATTAAAAATTCAAATCCAATAAAATAAATAAAAATGGTATTACAACAAAGGGAGGGCATTAAAAAATGTTAAATTCAAGAACAAGATTGCAGGTGGAGGTGGTGGGGGTAAAGCACTCAAAGTTCTCATTGTGTTTGGAAGGTTAAAATTACTAACCTATAAATGCTCTTAGAAAAATACATGATTCAATATTTTTAAAATTTAAAGGTGGTAGGAAAACAAACCTAAACAATGAAAAATAAAAATAAAATCACAAATGTCTACAAAAGGATAAATCATATGGATACTATCCAAAATAGAGTAAGCTATATTAAGATCAAAGTGGATTAGAGAACAGATACTATGAGAATAAAATTTATTTGAAAGTCATAAAGAGATAAATTCATCACAGGGAATTGACAATCATAAACTATTTCCCTAGGGAAATAACTGACATGCTAGCAGTGAGAAAAAAACCCAATTCACACATAGGTTGAGAGATTTCCATAGACCACCTCTCAATAATAGAACAAGACAGAAAATAAATACCTGGAAGCTTCTATAAATTTTAACTGACATTCATTAAACTATGAGATAATACACTATACATATATTGGTCTCTGCCCCTGGTTCCTGACACAGAATTCCTAAAAATCCTTGTAATTTCCTAAATGATAAAGAATATTAGAGCATCTTTTGTTCTACTGAGGTGACTCTAGGTGGGCTTTCTGGATGAGGACTGGTGACCAGAAAGATCACAACATGATTAGAAGTTTGGAATTTTCAGGCTCACCCCCCACACTCCAGAAAGGAAAGAACTGCTAGGAAAGAAGTTATTGATCATGCCTACATGCCCCGACCCGCGGGACCTAGTTATTCGTGGGGGCGGCGAGGAGGATCCAACCTGAAAGAAAATGGGCGAGAAAGAGGAGCGGAGGCAAGACAGTATTCTGATCAAGCCTCAAAGTTTATTTTTCAAACAAATGAATTTATACAGTGGAGACAAAGGGGGGCAGGTCTCCTAGGTGGACGGGTGTTTGGCACAATCTTATTGGCTCTTAGCAGGTGGGGGTGAGGAATGGTAAAGGTTAGGAGAAGTATGCAATAGGGATGGGCTACAAAGCTAAACAATGGTGATGGAACATTCTGTGGTTTGGCCTCTTCTGAGATTCAGGCAAGGCTGGGCTGGAACACCTTGTAGTCAGGTGCTTCTGGAACAAGCTGATCTGAAAAGCGAGAGCTTAGCAACAGAATTATGAGTCCCCCACACCTACATGAGGAAGCCTCTGTAAAATCCTAATACTAGGGAGTTCAAAGACTTCTAGGTGGGTGAACACAATCATATCATGAGTATGATATACTCCACCTCCAGCAGGAAAAGTAGCTCCTGTGCTCAGAAACCTGCTACATCTGGCCCTATATGTATGTCATCATCTGACAGTTCATATTTATTGTCGTATTCTTTAATAAACTGGAGCTCTGTCAGCTGATCTAGCAAATAAATTGTACCCAAAGAATGGGTTGTTGAAACCTCCAATTTATAGCCAGTTACTCAGAAGCAAAAGTGGTAACTTTTGAGTTCTGACTGGGAATCTGAAGTATGTGTTTGCGGTGGGGGGTGTCTTGTGAGATTGAGCCTTTAACCAATGAAATCCAATGCCATACCTGGAGTGATGGTGTCAGAACTGCATTAAGTTGTATGACACCCACCTAGTGCCCTCCACTTGGTGTGGAGGGAAACCTCTATATTGTTTGGTGACCAGAAGTGTCAGAAGTGAAGTGTTCTGGCTGAGTGTGGGGTAATGTGAGAGTAAAGAGGACATAGAAAAAAAAAAAAACACTATTTTTCCCTATACAGGAGGAAAAAAAAAGATTTTCCTTCTTAAGAACACTCCATCTACCAAGACAATTATACACAACTTATAAATGCACATAGTACTATACCAACATAAACCATATTCTGGTCCATCAAACATCTTGATGAATTTAAAAAAAATTCAATCACACAAAATATGTCTATGATCAGAAGAAAATTAAGATCGAAAGCAATAATAGGAAACACTCTCAAAAATTCTCAAATATTGATAAAATAGTAACATACTTGTGACTAACCTTAAGACAATGAATTAGGGTAAGAATTAGAATGTAATCTGCATTCAATGATAATGAAAGAAAACATATCAACATTAACTATTTGCCACTAAAACAGAAAATTAAAATAGCATCCTTCAAAAACAGATACCCGTTTCACCAAACAACTCTAATCCTAAGAGTTCTCTATTGTTATTTTTTTTAGCTCTGGTTTTCTGGACATCGTAAACTTCCTGTCTGTAAAGGAACTTTGGTTAAAAAATAGCTCACTGGTTCTGAGACTTGTGTATTTGAAGGCAGCTTGGTGAACAAGACAAGGGTGCTTAAGGTCACTTACAGAAATTTAATTCCGATAAACCAGCCAAAAATGTTGTAAATGAGAATACAGTACAGTGAGAGCAGTTACACAGTGAAAGGCAATATATTGCGAGATGAATTTAAAATAAACAGATATTCTAATGGAAATAGAAAATATAAAATGGAAGGAACGGGGGTAATAAAGATTTTAAAGGTCGTACAATTCTGGGGGTAAAGGACTTCTATTTGTAACCTTGACTTTGGGAGGTTCAGGTGGGTACAGAGAAAAAAAATATATCTTTGTTAGAATGCAAATCAGATTCCTGAAAGTTTAGCTGCGGTGACGTATTTTTGAATTCTCTTTGACTTTTAACAACAAACCTTTATTTCTTCTTTGTATATCTATCATTATTCATTTCTTGGTTGGCTCCATAATTCGATTCAGGGTAAGATTACAGTCTGTCCAGACTGTAGCAGATAGAAGACAGGGTTCGAAGCAAACAAAGATGTTTAAAGCATCCATTCAAAAGTTAAATATGCCATCTCCACGCCCACCAAACTGGCAAAGAAAATAACAAAAAAGTTACAAAGCCAAGCTTGCCATAAAGTTGGCACAAAGCACAATCTTCTAATGTAGGAACGGTTGCCTAAGTCAAGAAGTCAAGTTTAATATCAAAGGGCAAAGATGACTAAGCTCACATGAGAGTATTTGGAAATACTATACATGCAGCTTCCATCAGCAATAATGTGCCCCACCTTTGTTCACATAAAATATATTTACTTCTGTCACAAAGAAAATGTTAAAAGGTCCTACCTAAACACAACTTCAATCACAGAATCTGTGGAATACAGAAGTAACACCACAATAAGCCCCCAATTCAGAAAAGAAAAAAAGCAGTAACCCGTAGTCTCCAGTCCACAGCAGGGTTTTGCTGGACAAAGTGGAGTTGAGCCCTATTCCATGAAGGCAGAAAGGAGGACTAAGCCTTCCTGGATTCTAGTTCTTCTACAAAAAGATATCCAGTCCTTATTTCTTGTTCCTGATGTTACCTAGTCATATCTAATATTCAAAACGATGCCTTACTCGTGAAAGAAGCGGCTTTCCCCAAAAAACTTCCTTCTCTTATAGTTCCCATGATTACTCTATCTGGTCAGTTTTTTATAGAACAAGTTTGTAGAACTCTCAATGGTACAACAGTATATAAAAACACAGCACTTTTTAAAAATTAAAATTATTGGAGTGACATTGGTTAATAAAATTGTATGGGTTTCAAGTATACAATTCAACGTCATGTGTGTACTGCATTGTGTGTTCACCACCCGAAGTTTCATTTCCTTCTATCACCACATATTTAACCTCTTTACCTCAATTATCTCCCATAGCCCCCTCTTCATTCTGGTAACCACTAATCCACTGTCTGAGTCCATAAGTCTGTTTATTGCTTTCAGTTTTATATCTCAGATATACATGAAATCATATAGTCCTCAACATTTTCTGACTTATTTTGCTTAGCATGATAATCTAAGATCTATCCATGCTGTCACAAATGGCATTTAATTTTTTTCTAATGGCCGAGTAATATTCTATTGCATACATGCACCACCTCTTCATTAACCAATCATCTTTAAGAACATTTCAGTTGTTGCCATGTCTTGGGCACCATGAATAATGCTATAAATTCAGGGTGCATATATATTTGTAGATAAACGTTTTCAAGTTTTGGGGGTAAATACCCAAAAAAGGGATTGCTGGAACATCAGTTATTTTGAGAAACTTCCATACTGTTTTCCAGTGGCTGCATCAATTTACATTTCACCAGTGGTGTATGAGAATTTTTCAAGAACCTCTCCAACACTTACTTGATCCATTGATGATAGCCATTCTAATAGGTGTGAGGTAGTATCTCATTGATTTTAACTTGCATTTCCCAAACAGAAAAAACAGCACTTTATGATATCAAACAGCTCCACGTTCCATTAGCTGCACCCACAAATTTAGCAAGACATGCCTAGAGCTTTAGATTTCTTTCAGTCTTCATGCTTCTCAGGCCTTGCTAGGGGAGCCACACTTGTAGTTTCCATTTTGTGGAAAGGGAGCCATTGCCTGGGAGTGATTTTAATCAACGGGCAGCTTACATCAGAGTACATTAGGCCATGTTCTTCCCTCACACTTTGTCATGCTTAAAAAAAAAGTAGAAATATAGTTAGAATGTGGTAAAATTAGGAAATCAAAGAAAATTTTAGGAAGATAAATCTCTTGAGCTTGGAGCATCCAGTGAAATAATTTAGGTGAAAGATATACAATGGGAACATTTTTTTTTCTTGGGAAACTAAAAATGCAGTACTTTAGACGGCCACATCTAATTCATTTTAAAACTGAGTCTGTCCTGTTTGACCACCCATCTCATTTTCTCCACTCCCAGCCTCCAGTAACCATCATTCTGGTCTGTGAGTTTGACTTCTAGATAGCAAATACGGCATCATCAGATAATACTTCTCTTTTACTGTCTGGATTAATTCATTTAGCATAATGTTCTCAAGTTTCAACTATGTTGTTCATTCCTCCCTCTGCTTTTATGTCTGAATAATATTTCACTGTATATGTAATATATGAATTACATTTCTGTTCTCCATCTGTCAACATACTTTTAGGCTGATTCCACATCTTGGCTGCTGTGATTAAGTCAGTAATACTCATGGTACATCAAAGGTGTGTTAATATGAATGCACAAGAATAATGAAAAGGCTGCCTTCAAAATCTTTCTGAAAGAAGTCACAGGCCTGGGGTATGACTACCCACCATGACTACCCAGTTAGGAATTCCTGATTCATTATAGAACCCCTTGCTCCTCCACTGGCCCCTCTATATGCTGGCTGTCATCTCTCTGGAAATTCATCTTTTCTCTGAACTTCTACACACACACACACCCCACTTCCTTTGACTCTTACTCCCATATCCTTGCAAGTCTCTCTCATTCTCCACACTGATATCTGTTCTCTTCACCCTTCTCCCC
Source organism: Macroglossus sobrinus (assembly GCA_004027375.1). Classification (NCBI taxonomy): domain Eukaryota; kingdom Metazoa; phylum Chordata; class Mammalia; order Chiroptera; family Pteropodidae; genus Macroglossus; species Macroglossus sobrinus. Next base: position 39,154 of record PVKZ01004545.1, on the reverse strand, counting down.
TCTACTCTCTCCGGGGACCTGTTTTCCCTTAATACCTGGCGGGCAAAGGAGTGAGTGGAAGATGCCTGCCTCCCTGAGGCGCACCCTTCCCAGTGGGATGGAATGTGGGACTGAAGATCAGTGGATAGCGCATGGCAGACCCAGGTCATCTCGAGGACTGCAGGGCAGGGTCGGAGGAAGGGGCGCTACGAAGGGCACGCCTGAAGAGCAGAAAGGCCGGGCCTGAGCTGGACGCAGGAGAGGGCAGGGAGGCTGTTTCAGGAGAGGGGTGGGGACTCCAAGGAGAGGACGCGGCGTCTCCTGGGCCGGAATGGTCGGCGCTGCCTCAGGGATCGCGAGGGCGAGCCTGGGCCGCGAACCCACCTCACGGAATGCCGTGAGGGCGCCTGACGGGCAGAGAGGTCAGAGAAGGGTTTATCGAAGGAAAACAGGTGAAAAGCGGGTCTACGTGGCCCGAAGACTGGGTTAGCGGAGGGCAGGGTGCAGACCCGGAGCCATTTCGAATACTAAGGGAAGCGCTCAGCCTCCACGACGACACCAGAATTTAAAGCAAGGGCTGGAGAAGGAAGGGAACGATAAGGCCCACGGCGACCCCAACGCCCTGTTTGAAGAAGAGGGATGTGAAACGCAGGTAACTCACAGTCGACAGGGTGACCTCCGCACCCAGCGCGCAGCTTCCGGTCTGTAAGAAACAGCGCAGGGGGAAGAGGCGGGTCTGACGCGAGCTCAGGCTGGAGCAGTGGCCCCCCGGGAAGACGAGGGAAGGGCCTTCGGGCCTGTCCTGGAGAGAGTCCCGGCCTACTCCAGTCCGCGAAGAACGCGTTGTGGGGGTGGAGGGGCGAGGCCAGGATGGCGCAAAATCAACCGAGAGACTTGTCGGTAGCGAAGACACATTGGTTTGAAGCGGGGCGTGCTGAGAGGTCAGGCATGCGCAGTAACCAAAAAAAAAAAAAAAAAAGCTGCGTGCCGTGGGCGGGACCTGAGCGTTCTCGGGCTTTCCTCACAAGATTTATTTCTGAAGCATGGTGGATCTGTCTGTACCTTTTCAGTTACTATGTCTAAAGTTTGAGGATAAAATATTAAAGCTATGTGAGCCACTTCTGTTGGAAACTAAGAAGTTTTCTGCTTAAGTTGAAACTGGTTTAAGACAAAAGCTATTTTTGCGAGCTATGTGCACGCAGGTCCTAGTAGTGAGGCTAAAGCAACCCAATATGAACTGGAATCTCAGTAACAAGTGGATGTGGGGAGGAGTGGTACCTAGGATCATTTCTGCAATTAAAACCTCGTAAGCAGTTTAACCGAACAAGAACAGCAGTCGTCTGCGGAAGGTTTTCTAACACCTGTGAATTACAAAGCTCTCTCTGGGTAGAAGAGGCAAGTTCATACACCAAAGGAACAGCATTTCCTTTTATAGTCCCCATTCACCACGAATTCATGATTCACATGATTTCATGTATATGCAAAGTTCATAAAAGGGAAATCCATAGAGACAGAAAGCATATTAGTGCTATCCAGAGACTAGAAGGGGAATGGAAGGAACTGATTCATGAATAAAGCTTTTCCTTTGCTGCTAAAAGTGCTTTAGAACTAGATGTGGTATTTGTAGAACATTCTGAATGTACTAAATGGTACTGAATTGTACTTTAACGTGGCAACCCTATATTATTTAAATTTCAGTTAAAAACATATAGACATAAGTTCCTTCAAGTTATCTAACAAGGATCAGTCAGAACACTCACTGGCCCAATTAACTTTTACCTATCTCTGCTTCTCTCACAAGAACTCTCTCTGTCCACTAAGTGAACTGTATTTTCCTTTCAGGGACAGTTGATATTCAAGGTTGTAGCCAACGAATTCCCTCAGATGAAGTGGGAATGTTGGAACTCAGTTCAGAGGGCCTTTCACAAAGTCATGTTGGAGAACTACAGGAACCTGCTTTTCTCTAAAAATCTCTGAGTATATTTGTGTATGCCTGCATTTTCCCTTGTGAGTCTCTTGGGAGCCCTTGACAATCACACCCTGGAATTTCTTTGCGGAGAGAGTGAAGCTGTTTTGATTTGGAAGCAAAGGCTTCTTCAATGTGGCCAGGGCAGTTTGGAACTGAACAAGATAGAGTAATGAAATGATAGTTATTAAGAAATCGGGTCACAATATAGACTTTATTCTTTGGTGGGCAATGTTATAAGCTTCCCTCTGTAATTAATTTATTGATGAATTCTGTGAGGGAAATAGATACATTAACCTATTCTAACATGGAGGAATTGGGGAACAAACTAAAATTTTCTAATGTTCATTGATACAAGATACAAATGAAAAGAACATTTTCAAGTGAAACAAAGAATAAAGTTTCCCTATTTTAGGGAGATACCTTATACTGTGATGAAATTACTGAGTCTCAGCTTTGTAGGGTTATGTTTGAAGCCTCCTTACAATTAGAAATTATAAAGCAGAAAACATATGCCATCTGTCCCCAGTGGTCGGGAGATTGCTGCACCAAATCCTAGGATCCCTACCACTTTGTTCACAAACTCCTCATATGAGGCGAGAATGGAACTTAAAAAACGGTTTAACATAGAATTCATCAGTATTTTCACAGACTTTTTCAGGCTCCCAAGGCAATGGAAGTATAGGCAGACCCTCCCAGTGCCCATAGGCAAAGGGGAGGACATTTGTTCTCACAGTTAATGTGATAAAGATGGAGCAGGTAGAGAGATTCTAGAGGATATAAAAGCATTGGATGCCTTAGAGAGGACCTGTTTTTCTGTGACAGTGACATAAAGAAACCTGAGCTCCTCAAAATCCTTTCCACTGATGCAGAGTTTCCCAATTGACATTTAATAATAGAGTTTCTTTGTGACATCTAGCTTGCTCGCTGCTTCATCTGCTTCCTTTATTCCCATCTACCTAGTGAATGGACATTGGATCTTTTTTCTTCATATCCCAGGCCTTTATCATTTGCTCCATGAAGGTGACCAAGCCTGGATTATAGACAGCAAAACCTGTTTATTAAAAAAGGAACATAAGTTTTAATGAAGCTTCTCCATTTCCAATCCAGCATCTGCTCAGTTGAGAAGATAGGACCCTGCAGAGTGTTAGAATATTCTAGAAAAAAGACGCCCCAATGTACTGTTGTAACAGCACCTTTACTCTACTAGACAACATGTAAAGTTTTCAAATCCTGAGTTCCATTTCCAAGTACATCATGAAGACTTTTTTTCTACACCGGTAAACCTCCAATTTGCTTCTTGAGAGCAGGGATCTGAAACTCTACCACACAAAGTAAAAGTTTCCAGGAGACATTGTACTAATGAAGGAAACAAACCCCTGTGAGTGGGGTAGGAATTCTGGAAGTAAGTCATCTTCACCTAGGGAGACCAAGTTTCTGTAGTTCTCCAGCATCACATCTATGTACAGTTTTTGCTGTGCTGGGTCCAGACATTCCTAATCCTCCTGAGAGAAATCTATGGCTACAACCCTACAGTCAACCATTCCTAAATCAAAATACACTTAACAAGTTGCCATGGGCAGAGGTCATAATGTGACCCAATATAAAAACAGACTTAGGAAAACTAGTTTTGACCTAGGATAGTATCCAGAATTAAATATTGACAGTAACAGTCTCAAACTTATTTTCTAACTCTAAGATCTGATGACATATGACTCACAAAGTCACTGGAGAGATTTTACTTTTCTGGGAAATTAAATTTAAGGCGTTAACACAGGCATATGGATTCTTGAATGTTGAGGTGTATTATACAGGTTACCTTGTGTACTTTTCTCAGCAGGAAATGTCATGATGACTTAGAAGTGTAAAGGACTTCTCAAATTTTAATGTGAACAACAATGAAGATTGAAAAATGGAGATTTCAATTGAGTTCTGAGGTGGGGACCTGTGTTTCCATATTTTAACAAGCTCACTTTTAACTAGTGATGCTAAAGTTTTGAAAAATTACTGTATACTAGATATTGTTCTAACAGTTTTTTATATATTAATTCATAATGCATGTAAGTAATATGAGGACTCTATTATTCCTCTTTTTTGAGAACATTTTGTAAAACATCCAGTAAATGATAGAGCCAGGTTTTACTTCAAATGTTAGGTAGAATTTTTCAAAAAAGAACACAGTCCAATATGTATAGACAACCCTAGCAGTTTCTGTAACAGAAAAATAGAGAGAATTTAAACACATAAGAATAAAGATTAGTTCCAACAATGTTAACATTTTATGTACACAGAAAGACATATGGAAACTATGTACACATTGAAAGTGATAGAGAATAGAATTTACACACCCATGAAATCGAGATTATTTTGCAATTCTGTGAATCTCATGAATCTATCTATGGATGATACGCTTTCTATTTTTTAAACACAAAACAGAAACACACAATAACGTAAAATAAGTTAGAGCCATTGTTATTTAGTCTTTTAATTCTTTGAAAAATTTTGCTTATCATTTGTTTTAAACTATTCACTAGAAATTTAATACACTTGAACATACATTAACATGCTTCTTGTAAACTTTCTTGAAATACAAAAAAAATGAAGTAGAGTATGTATGTCTGTGATTGTGGTATATAATAAAAGTTTATAGGAACAAGGACTGACTGATTGAAAAATCAGTTATCTTTCTTTCACAGGGCAACAGAGGGAGAAAGGGGCATAAGACAATAGCCATGTACACCACGTGAACCATGCAGTCTGAGTGCCAGTGCCAGTCAGTCCATTGTTCAGCTTCTTGAGGTGCAGCAGAGACTACATGTTGAAGATGAATGAAGGTTGTCATGATGAATATTTTCCAAGCACTTAATGTAGAGGATGACTAAAACCACCACTAGAATGACCACATCTAATGAGCACGTAGATAACTGCAGATGAAGGTTCAGGTTCTGAGCTGTGATGTTTAAAAATTCTTTATTGCCTCAGAGGTGTGGCATGCAACATTTTGCAAGGAAAACAGAAGAATTGGTCAAGAAGACATGAATTGAAGCAAATGATAAAAATAAATTTATTTGACATGGACCTCCTTGCAATGAATTATGTAAAAAATATGTTTGAATACTTTTAATTACTAATCAATAGTCTTTTGTTTAAAGAAATAAAAGCTATCTCTAGTAAAGAAAGGTAAGGACCTTCATTTGCCAAAGCAAAAAGTAAGAAGAAAAGGGAGTTTCCAAATGAAATGTGATGATTTTTGCACATCTCTCAATAAATCCCCTCAAGACCCTTATTAATGATAAAAGGAAAAATATTTACAGTAAGGACAGCATGTCCATTAAGTGAAAATCAGGTAGAATGGAACAAATGGATTAGGTGACTGAGGCACATGGAAAGACATATAATCAGTACTGTGATTTCACTGGCAAAAATAAATAAGAAAATCATATTCTGAATCTGATTATAAAACATTAGTTTTATGCAAATTTTAATTTACACATATTTCCCATTTTCCATAACTCTAATAGTACATTTAAATAGTAAGTCTGTCTTACCAATCTAGTGAGCAAGTTCCTGCTAATTATTCTAACAGAATTTTCTCAGCTGTTATGATCACTAACATCATCCTGGTAAAACATGCACTTTCTTAATCTCATTCTACGGCACTGACATTGTAGCCATATGAACCTACAACCTATACTCCCCTTCTTCATAATACAAGGTATTCTGACACACCCAGTAGGAATCTTGGACATCAATGCCTTCCCATGTTGTCAGTCACTATGGGGATGTATTCAATGCTGAGGTCACTAATTCTCAGAATTCTTCATGCCCTTAGGGAGCCTGGATGGACAGAATGCAGAGAAGGCTCTGGGACAAAGGACAGAAGTATTCTAAAGAGGTGACCTTGACTCTCATAAGAAAAGAAAGAAAAGTAGTTGAAAACAACCTCACTTGGCAGGAATGTCAGAAGTAGAGGTTCACAGGCTGTAAATACACAGACGTTAGGAGAAAAACCTACCAGACTCTCCGACCCAGGGCAGCCATTTCATATTTATTCTCCTCCTACTCTGGGTCATTTTCTTATGGAATGTTATGTACGTTAACTGGGCAACATCTTGAGAATGTGTCTTCAGTACAGCCCCTTCATCTTCTTCCACCACACTCACAAGCAGAAGGACTTGAAATGCTGAAAAGCTCACAAAAAAATTCATGTAACCCTTTCAAACTAACATTTTTAAATATTGCTTATATGGAAAAATTTGGAAACAGGTGTCATGGGAAAATGTTTATTTGTTATCTAATTCCTCAACAGCAGATGCATGGAGTACAGAACACTTCATTTGAAGAAATATTATAAAAGAGTAAATGTTCTCAGATTATTTGACACATAGTCATTTTTAACTTTTAAATATTTACCTTCAATCATGTACTTTTAAAAGATAAGAAAATATATGTAAATCCATGGAAAAAAAACAACCCTGCTCTGGTAGGTACCACATCTTGGGGACATATATGTCCTTCTCATATTATTTTCTATGAAAACACTATTATGCATACACTGCCTTTTAAAAACCCCTCTGATTATCTCTAAATGTTTTATTATCACCTGCTTTATTTCTTTTATAGGTCAAAAACTACTTTATTTCTATTGTGGGTCATAAACTATTACTGATACAACCAATTACATTTTATCTTATTTTAAGAAATTGCCACATACACTCCAACCTTCTGCACCCACCACTCTAATCAGTCAACAACTATCAACATTGAGGCAAGACACCTCATCAGCAAAAAGATTCTGACTTGCTCAAGGCTCCGATGATGGTTAGCATTTTTTAGCAATAAAGTATTTTTTAAGTAAGGTATATACATTGTATTTTTAGACATACTGCTATTGTACACTTAGTAGGTTGTAATATGTTATAAACATAACTTTTACTTGCACTGGGATACATGCACTGGGATAATACAGTGGGATGAAATATAAATTGGTACAAATGATATAAAACAAAGTATGGCATTTTAAAAAAATTAAAAATAGAATTATGCCATGATATAGCCTCTCCACTTCTAGGTATATATCCAAGAGTCTTCAAAAAAGGGTCCACAAGAGACATTTGCACATCTCTGTATATTGCAGTATTATTCCAAAAAGCCTGTAACAGATGAAAGCAACCCAAATGTTGACGGACAGATGAATGGATGAAGAAAATGTAGAATAAACATACAACAGAATATTATTCGGCCTTGAAATGGAAACAAATCCTTTCACACAGATAAACCTTGAAGACCTTTTTTAAGCACATGAGTCACAGAGACAGATACTATATAATTACACTTAGGTGAGTCATCTAATGTAGACCACCTGTTAGGAAAATAAAAGTGAAATGGTTGTAGCTAGAAGCTTGAGAGAAAGGAAAATGAGAAAGTAGTGGTTTAATAGATACTGATAGTTTTGCAAGATGAAAATTTCCAGAGATCACTGTACAACAATGTGAATATACTTCACACAACTAAACTGTACAGTTATAGATGGTTAAAAAGATAGATTTTGAGTCAAAGTTTTTACCAAACTTGAAAATGATTCTCTCACATAGAGATAATATAAATTCATCAGTAAAATATATGTAAAAGTAACACTATTTCCATAATTACTTAACTACACAGGATAAAACACTAACCATTAACCAAAAAAAAAAAGAAAAAGAAAAAAAAGAAGAAAGAAATAAACAAGATAAGTCATGAACAAAGCTGGGGTAAAATTATACACAGAAACATGCACCTAATTTTAATCGCAATGTGGCTGATTCATTATTTGGATTAAACCCACATTGTCTCAAGTGTACTCAGCTGAAAACTCATTCACATTCATAATATATAAGTAGAAACCAAAAATGCAAGTAACTAAATTTAAGAAAACTACAATAAATAAGTAAATGCACTGATATAAAATTATAAAACAAGAATATAAGAAAATTTATTCTCAGAATTCCAAATACTACTTAAATGTAATACTGAATAAGAATTCTATATAACTACAATTTCCAACCATGAGTGTGCCCCCATGAAGAGCAAGCATTTTGCACTCCTAGCTTGTGCTGTAGGGCAGAAAAACTTCGTAGAAAATGCATTAGAATCATTCATAAATGCTCTGTGGAAAAATTTTAATAAGTATGTAAATGACACTAGAGAAATTAATTAAATTATTAATATATTTCTGCTGTTCTTACACAAAATGTAGAGGCTGTGATCCAGCCTACAGAAAAAAAAATTCCTTCATTTATAAATAAAAACAAGAAAGTTGTAAAATGTCACAATCACTGATCTATAAAATAAACATTTGAGATTAAAGTATACCGAGATAGAGAGACATGCTGAGCAAAGCAGATGAAAAACCTAACAATTACTTTTTGTCTCAGGTAAACTGAAATTGAAGAAGCAAACATTTTCCTAACAATGAAAGCCTAATAAGTCTATAACTCACTTCATACGAAAAAAAATACATTCAAGCCAGTCAAATCAGCACTTTTGAATCTAAAACCACAAATTTGATAAAATGAAAACGTACAAAACATAGGCTCCAGCAGCTTGGACTGAACAAGACAGAATGATGAAATGGTCATTATTGAAAAATTGGGTAACAGTGGAGACTTTCCTCTTTGGTGGGTGATGTGCTAAGCTCCCCTATGGCATTAAGTTATTGACAAATTCTATGAGGAAAATAAATACCTTAATCTATTCTAACATGGAGGAATAAGGGACATAGACTTGAAATTTCTAATGTCCATTCATACCAAGCAACAAAACACTTCCAAGTACAGCCTAAAGCCTTTTAATTCTACACAAGCAACCCCCCAATTTGCTCTTTGAAAGCAGAGATCTGAAACTCTACAACACAAAGCAGAACCTCCCAGGAAACTAAAACTAGTAGAACAGCTATATCCAATGAGCACATAGGTAGCTGCAGATGAAGGGTCAAGACCTTATCCATAGTGTGGAAAAATCCTGCATAGCCTCAGAGATGTGGCATGCAACGCTTTAGAAGAAAAAATGAAGACTTGGTCAGAAAGACATGAATGAATTGAAGCAAGTTATGAAAATAAGTTTATTTAACACTGATCACCTCACAATAAATTATATAAAAATATATGCTTAAATACTTTTAATTACTCAAGAATAGTTGGTTTAAAAAATAAAAGCCAATTATCTCTAGTCAAAAAAAGGTAAAAGCTTTCATACTCCAAAGCAAAGAGAAGTTAAGAAGAAAAGAGAGTTTCCAAATGAGATGTGATGGTTTTTGCACATCTCTGAACACATCCTTCTGTTAAGGAGAGTGGGATTTCCCTCTTGGCAAGTTCTCTAGGCTGTTGATGTCTGGAACAAAGAATTGAGCAAGACACCGAAAAGATAGCAGAAAAGCTTTTTTAGAGGGAAAGCAAAGCAACAGTATACTTCCAGACTTGGAAATGGCCGGAGCAAGAGAAGGGCGGCTCAAAAGTCTCAAGAGCCCAGGGGCACAGTAACAAAGTTTTTGGGTTTTTTATACGTCTTTGCTGTGGGTGGTTACTTTTCTTAAAGGAGTGGGCTTTCTTGATTGACAAATAAGATTAACAGGACTCAGTGACTCATCATTTGCTTTCTGTGTATGTTCGTTCTCAGAATTCAGTCAGTTATGTTAATGACCTTCCAGGCATATGTATCATATTATAATGAGGGTATAATGAAGCTCAGGTGAATTAAAGTTGGTTGGGTCTTCATTGTGCATGTGTGAGTGACTGGCTGAAACTAGTTCCCAATTTTCTGCTTGATTCCTTGTGTGAGTTACTTTTAGCCTAAAAATGCTTAATTGTGGGTTGACTGTAGCAGACCTTTTCTAGAATAGGATGATCTCAGCATCTTTGTAATAGGACCTGAAGCCTCCTAACTTTCCTGCCTAATCTTTTTTTTTTTAAAGAGCTACGAACTCTTTTTTATTAGCATGGAAGTTGAGGGACAGGAAGTCTCTTCTTCTGTATCTGCTTCCTGATGAGGTTGTAGTCCCTCCCTTTTGTGGGAGGTTTCATGGAACTCCTCCCTTCTCTGCCTTAGTCAAGACCAGTATCCCACCAAAGTGCTGTCCCTAGACAATGAAAAATGAAGATATAAACTTGTTACTTGACTCATATATCTAGTTATATTTCTATTATTGATTTGCCTATCAAGCAGGTAAAAGAAAACAGGTTTGGTTAATATATCTCGTAAAAGAAAAAAAGAGAAAAAAAACAAACAGACTTGGGTTAAAGGTCTCCTCCCCTAGACTCTAAGGGCCCTGTTTTTGCCTAAAGACTTACCTGCCTTTTAATGGACCAAGGAGAATGCTGAGTTTCAATGATCCTTATCAATAGCGAGATGATCTGAGTCATGTTTTAAGGTAATCATCTAAGTTCGAAGCAGAGGGTTTTTCTCCAAAGAAAAGAGGAAAGACTTGCTGCAGATTCAAGGTGCCGGGGTACACAGTATGAGAGTCAAGCAATTGGAAGAGAACGCGGGGAGCCGTAGGCAATTGCAAGATAGGGCAAGCCTGCTTCACAGGACTGCAGTGTTATCCCGCAAGGACACTGCTTGCACCCCACATGGTGGTAATGTTTTTTTTTATACACAGGTTAAACAATAGTGGCACACTGCCAAGTAATGGAAGCCACATGTTACAGGCACCTGGATACATAAGGGGAAAAGTGCTGAGTTTCTTCCCCTTGAAAATTAACTATGGGTGAGGGGAGGTTATCTTACTTTCTCCACACAAGACTTAACTAAATTTACTAAAAAGATTAAGAATTTTGCAAAGGATGGCCCGTATCACTTCCAAGACCCTTATTAATGATAAAATGAAAAACATTCATCATATTTGAAGTGCAGAGAGCTCATCAACCAAGTAAAAATCAAATGGACAGAAACAAAGGAACCAGGTGACCAAAACACAGGGAAAGACACATTATTAGTGCTGTGATTTTACTGGCATAAATAATCATGCTCTGTATCTGATCATAAAACATTAGTTTTATGCACATTTCAATCTACACACAGCTCTTATGTTCTGTAACTCTAATAGTGTATTTAAATAGTAATTCTTAGCAAGTCCCTTTGTTGAATGATACTCGGACAGAGAGAAGGAACACTGAGGCAATAAGCAGGAAGTAGCGTTTATTGGTGCTGGCACCGGCTCAGCGGATTCACATCCAAAGGCTGAGCCCCAATAGAAGTGAGGCTTTCCCTTTTATACACGTCTTAGTGTATTTTGATTGGTTAGCAGGCCATAAGGTGAGTGACCAACCAGGGCCAGTGGTCTGTATCACATCAGCTGTGACTAAGAAGTCCCTTACCTATTATGAGAAGGGAAGTGAATAACCTTTAACAGTTATAGAAAAAAGTTAGTTTGTCCTCTGCTACCATATTCCCCGCTTTGATGCTCAGACCCAAGATTGGGTTAGGGAGCATGAGCTTCATTCTGTTCTTGGTCTAAGGGCTGATATTTCCATACTGTATGACCTGCCTACCTATCCTGATTCCCTCTCTACACTTCTGGGGTCACACTCAAGGGTGAGCTTAAGAGAAATACAAACACAGTCCTTAGAGGTATGTTGGCCACCTTGGTGTGGTGTTGACGTCCTCATGCTTCTGCCATGTGTGGATCAGTTAGCTTCCAGTGTGACCAAAGCAGAGCTGATGTTTTTTCAATCTGTGAGTCCAGTGGACATCTTCTTTTGGAGGGTTAGTCTGAGGGGCTCTGTGGAGTCTGAAATGCACTCCTAGTCTTTGGCTGCTGACTTAAGCCTGCTATGGTGAATCCAAGGTGTTATCTGGCCAACCTTTACTGCAGTGTGGGTGGACAAGATAACAGTGAATGGGCCCCTCCAAAGAGGCTTTAAGGGTTGGACATTCCATTCCTTGACCCACACCGAATCTCCTCACCTAAGGAATAGGCCTAGTAATCAGTTTAACTGGCAGCCTTTCCCTATTCCAGTGGTTGAGGGCCTGCAATGTAGTACCCAGGGCTGGTAATTGCCATCTCAGAGTCAATTCACCCATTTCTTTTAGGTCTCCTTGTATTCCCTTGATGAGCATGGGTGGTCGCCTCTACAAGATCTCATAGGGGGAGAACCCAGTCTTCTGCTTTGTGGTTTCCCCTAGCAGTCACAGTGACTCTACAAAGGCAAGAGCTCAAGGATCTCTTTTCCATACATATGTCTTTCCCCCTGCGTTGATCAGGCCTTTCTTCTTATATAAGGCCCCATGTAGTAAAGCATATTTAGCTTTCTGGGCTGAGGTGCCCCAAGGCAGAGGTTTCACCTCAATGGTGGAATGTAGGGTCACTATAGCAAATCCTCCTGCAAGGCATTCTTCTCCCCTTATGAAGCTGCTACCATCAGTGTATTCCACAAAGGCCTTTTGTTGTGCCTATTCCTATACTACAGGCTCTTGTTTGACCCCTTACCTCCTGCCACTTTGTGGCCTCATAAAGGGGATTCACCAAGACAGAGCCTAATAGGTCTCGACCCATTAAAGCCACTGGGCAGTCAGGGAGATATAAGAACTCATGAATGACTTCATGGCCCCCCAGACTGCATCGTTGGGGCAGCAGGAAAGGGCGACAAGTCTGGCTGCTTGTAGTCCCCACAATGGTGGCCTGTCTCTATGAAAGGGGGCCTACGGGTGAGTCACCACAGAATGTTCTGCCCTTGTATCTACCATAACGTCAATGGGTCGGCCCCCTACAGTCATTCGAACCACTGGCTCCTGGGGGCCTAACAGAATTGAGCCTGGTCTGGCCTACTCTTCTCTGTAGTCTCTCAGGGCAGCCAGGCTGACAAAATCATCTGGGGCCTTGGATGGTCGGCACTGTTGGCTGGTACTGTCCTTGGAACACTTAGCCTCTTCCTCTTGGGCCTAGAGTGGGCTGGTAACTGCCCAACTGTTGGGGGCCCTCATTTTTCCAGTGACCCTTTTGGTGGCAATGAATGCACTGGTCTCACTCCAACCTCATTTCTAAGTGAAGTGGTTCTTCCAGTTGCCTTCTCCTCTGGCCCTGTCCCTGGCCTGTCAGGGTACCTCTCCAGGAGTGTCCTGATCATTCTACCAGGGCAGCAGCAAGCAGATCTACTTTCCTTCTCATTTTTCAGTCTGCCTCCTATCAGGCTTCTTGGACATTTTTGTTGCAACCTCTAACAATTGACTGGCATTCATACTAGCAAAGCCCTCCAATTTTTGCAGTTTGTGCCAGATGTTCCCCTGGGCCTGATTGACAAAAGCTGCATTAACCATCCTCTGGGTTTTGGCCGCCTCTGGGTCAAAGGAGGTGTAAAGGTGAAACGCCTCACACAGCCTCTCATAGAATTGGCTTGGGCTTTCCTCGGGTCCCTGGAGTACCTCTGGGGTCTTACTCATATTCATGGCTTTCTTTCCATCTTCTTTTAGACCACCTAGGAGGGCCTCTTGATAGCATTTGAACATCTGGAGTCCCCTGTCTACCTTGGAGTCCCATTGGGGGTCCTCCTAAAGGAACTGGTTTTGAGCCTGAGCATTTAAGGTCCCTGCCAGGGCATGTTCTTCTAGCCACTTTAAAGCAAACTGGGTGACTTGCTGGTGTTCCTCTGTATGGAAGAGGGTCAGAAGGAATTGGCGGCAATTGGCCCAGGGCTTACTTATCTGGATGATAGATTGCAGTAGATGGGTCATAACCTGAGGCTTCTCTGTGAAGGAGGGAGTACGATTTTTCCAGTTTAAGAGGTAAGGGCTGGTATACACAGGTGCATTGGCCACCCTGTATGTGGCCATCCTGGTCATAGTATATGGGGCCCCGTGTTTCACAGAGGGGTAACTGGAGGGCCTCTCCTCTAGAGACTGCTGCTTTTGATCAGGTTCCAGTTGAGCCATAGGGGACAGGAAATGGTGGAGAATCTATATCCTCTGCCTTAATTGGCAAGATTGTTTTCTTTTCTGTAGGTTGGCTTTTGGAGGTTGTAGTGGCCTGGGCCAACATTATTCTGCAATTCTCGACAGGTTCTCAACCAATGGGGTCGAGTCAGGGCCACATCCTGCCAATTATCAATATAGGGGGACTGGTTTAGATGACTGGGATTCTCTACAATGACTTGATGGACCCTGGCTATGATTGCCTTTGCCAGGGACCCTTCTGACGGCCACCTCACATCAAATGAAGGCCAGTCTATCTCACAAAAAGTATGAAGTTTCTGGGGAATGAGCTTCACACCATAATCTCCTGAAAAGCCCTCCTTAAAGTTCTTTATCATACATCCTAAGGGGGTCTGCTTACTCTCTTTCCACGCATATGATGATAACACACATGTGCTCAGGGATTCACTTCACCTGTCTCTGGCCACTCCCCTCATGGGGATATTTCAGGTGCCTCTTAGCAATTGATGGGTTGGTATGAAACCTCAGCTCAGCTCACTGGAGTAGACCCCTCATGAAGATCCAGGATACCACCCTAAGCCATATGAGGTTTGCTGTGGAACTAAGGATAAAGGCTCAACTCTTACTCTGTGGCAAGGCTGCATCTCATTCCTACTCAGGCACTTGTCATTCAAATAGCACCCTCCGCACCAAATAAACCGAAGTGTTCATGGTTTCATCTTCCTCCAGAGACTACTTGGGTGACCTCAGGAGTTGATCAGACTCCCTTCTTCCTCTTTAGAGGCTGGTCAAATACTTGGATCTGGGTCCTCGCCAGTCCATCAGGCGGTGCTGTTGTGCTGGTTCCTGCACCTCACCAGGTTCCGTTGTGCTCAGAGACACCGCCTGGTCTGCTAGAAGAGTCGTTCTCCCCTAAGAACAACAGGTCCGCTGGCACCAGGTGGAGTCTGCTTCTCCCAGCATCCCAGGGGCCAAACCCTGACGATAAGGGAGGCAAAAACTTGCTGTCTCCAATCCCAGATGATCCCCCAGAAATGTTGCAGAATACTTGAACAGAAAGACAGGACACTGAGGTAATAAGCAGGAAGTAGTGTTTATTGGTGCCGGCACCAACTCAGGGATTCACATCCAAAGGCTGAGCCCCAACCGCAGCAGTGCTTTCCCTTCTATACATGTCTTAGTATATTTTGATTGGTTGGCAGGCTGTAAAGGGAGTGACCAACCAGGGCCAGTAGTCTGCGCCACATCAGTTGTGACACTGAAAAATCCCTTACCTATTATGAGAAAAGACTTGAACAACTTTCAACCATTTTAGGAAAGGGTTATAGGAAAGGGTTAGCTCAGCCTCTGCTACCACACCTTCTAATCATTCTCACAAAACTGAGCTATTCTGACCACTAATGCCACTCTGGTCAAACATGTACTTTCTCAATCCTGTTTTATAGTGCTGACATTGCTACCATAGGGACCTACAACCTATCCTCCCCTTCTTCACAACACCTGAGGATCTGACCCGCCCCACAGTGATAGTGGCATCAATGCCTTCCCCAGTTGGTTTGTCACAAGGAGATGTTTTCAATAGCTGAGGGTCATTAATTCCCAGTGAGAATTCTTCATGACCTTAGGGGGCCTATATGAAGAGAACTCTAGGACAAAGAACAAAAGTATTTTAAAGAGCTGATCTTGACTCTCATAGGAGAAAACAAAGAAAACAAGTAGTTGAAAACAACCTCACTAGGCAGGAAGATCAGTAATAGGGAATCAAAGGTCATAAATCCACACATTAGAAGAGGAAAAACTTTACCTGAGAAGCAGCTATTTCATCATCCTCTTTCTCCTGCTTTGCGTCATTTGCTCAAGAGAAATTCTGTGAGGAATCACGGCTGCATCTTGAGAATGTGCCTTCAATGGAGTCAATAGAACCCCTTCATCTGATTCTCCCACACTCATAGCCAGAAGGACCTTGAAATGCTGAAAAGGTCACCCTCTCCTGTCTGAGTTCCTAAGTGAAGAGCAAACTCTAAGCCTTTTCTTTGCTATCTTCTTGTGTTCTCCCCTCCCACAGACATCCACAAATTCCCACAGCAATGAGAATGAGGGCTGCTCTCCGCCCCTTTCCCAACAGAACACAGCACCCTATTACCTGCCCTTGACCAAATCCTGCTGTCATCTCTCACAAATATGTCCAGGAGCCCTCCTGCCAATCCTGGCCTTGCCTTGGAATCACCTGGAACACCTCATTAATACAACGATGATGCTCCACCCAGACCAGTTGTCCAATCTGTGGGGTGTAGAGTGCAGGTAATGTCACATCTTAGAATTCCTCAGTTGATTTAGTAGAAACTGGATGGGAATCATTTAGCTTAAATGAGCATGCAGGTCCCTAGGGACGGGGCTCCACTTTAAAACATTATGGCTCTGCAGGCCTGCAGGGAGCCTGTGAAATGGCAGTTTTAAGTCCTTACCAGTGGTGCTGACCTTGTTCCCCATACCTGTTGCTTGTAGCACTGGGCTACAAACATCAGACAGCATACCTGAGACCACTGGAGGTATGAGTGTTGGGGCAGAAACTTCTAGAAGTTCAGGGTCCCCACGTCAATTTCCTCCCTCTTTTCCAATAAATCAGTGAGTTGTTTTTCTGCTTTTTTTAAAAAAATATATATATACATATATATAAAATGAACTCAGACTTTTGTGCTGAAAACTTTGAAAAAAGGTTAGTTATGGAAATATGCTGATCAAAGTACTTCACCATAAATGGATGGGCTTTGTGGGAACCAAGCTTCAGGTACAGCCAGTCCCTCCTTCAACATTTTCAGAGACTGGACAAGAGGGACTTGAGGGGAATAGCTACTTTGTAGCCTCCAGCTCACTAATTTAACAAATCACATAAAGGGAATAAAGAATATTAGACTAACTCAGGTAACTAGGTTTTGTTTGTTATTGAGACTATGTTACATTTAGAAAGAAATAAGAGCTGGTTAACAGAGGGGTCACCAAAGCCTATTTCCTAAGTTAATGATTATTTACAAAACAGCAGAAATTCAACAGATTAAGATTTTACTCAGTATGTTTTATTAAAAAAACAATGAAGTAAATATAATAAAGGTAGAAAAAAAAGAAGATGCAATGTTTTTAATATTCTTTGGGAAAGTATCAGGTGGTGACGGACTCAGTCCTTCCTTGTTCCAGATCACCATTCTCAGGCCATCCCAGGAAGGGACCCATGACTAACTGACACAGTTCTCTTCTCTCTGGCTGCATAAAGGCTGCACATGGAAGCCATCCAGTGATGCAAATAACTATAAAATGCACAAGCTTTAGAAACTGCAGTTTTGTAATTCTCATTAAAATCTGTATCACTTAAATAGTTAAATACATTAAATAAATTCGATAATAAAACCCCAAGTCAATATGTCAGAATTTAGGTCCAAGTCCCATCAACTCCCCACTCATCCACATCGGAGCTTCCCTTCTTCCACCTCTATGGATTTCTGTGGTTCTGTGTGTCCCTTTCGTCCCTGTTTCTGTGCACTGTTGTCCTTTCCTGCGTTTCCCTGCTCTCCGCCCTGCTCTTTCTCCCCCTTTCTCTATTCCTTTCCCTGCATCTGCTCTGAGAAACTCTTGAAACCTATTTAAACTTCAGTGGCTCTTTCTCCCCAATCTTTCTGATTGACCCCCATCTCCACACGTATCTGCCTTTCTCCCCATCCTTGTGTCCCCTCTGATTCTTGTCACCGCCCTTTGCCGCGACTCACTGGCGCCCTCCGCTGGCTGAACTATCAGGGGGCTTCTCCCTCTGCTATGACCTGGCACCCTTCGCTATTCTCGCACCGGGTCCCCTAGCTATCCTCTGGACTCCCTCTCTGTCCGCAGGGCCGCGTCTTTGTCGCCCTGACTCCCGCACATCAGGCCCTTTCCTCCTGTTTCCCCTTCACCTCTCTGGAGCTCCTCCCTTCCCTCTACATTTTCCATTTTCTTTCTCCTCTGCCTAATTCCTTGAGTTACTCTCCAACCGTCGATGACAAGTCCCTCCAGCTCCTGTTTTGTCGTCTTTTTAAGGACCCCTCCATAACCCCTGTACCCTCTCCCGTGTCTAATCCTCACATTCTGTCTCGCTCGTGATCCCCTCACACCCTCGTCCTGCCGCTCTTCTGGCCTCTGCGTCGCAGTCACCGCTTCCAAAAAGTCTCTCGCCGCGCGCGCACGTGTGTGTGTGGAAGGGTGACCTCTTCCAGTGACACCCCGCGTTCTTACCTCCTAAATCCCAGCCCCTGAACAGTGTGTGCTTCCTGGGATTCGGGCCCCTTATTAAGTTGGGGGAGATGGGAGGGTTCTGCAGAACCCCTGGACAGGGAGGAAGCCAGGCTCCCTTTGCCGACTGTGGCGAGGCTGGGGGAGGGGCACCGAGGGCCGAATCCAGCTCCCCCGAGTCTATCTCCCGAAACTGTACACAGCGCGGGGAGAGCTGGCTGCCCGGTAAAGGGTTTTAAGCAGGAAAACGACCCGACGGCGGCCAGACCACAGGCGGAACCGCCTCAGAATTTACACGAAAGAACCGCGGAACCTCCGCTCTGAAGCCAAGCGTCAGGGACCCGGACGTCTCCCCTGGACGCCGGACTCACCGCTGTAGGAGGCGCGGGTGCGGGCACTTCAGTGTCAGTAGTGACCCCTAGGCTTCCGTGTTAGGTCTGTGGACAGAGAAGCTCAGGTTTCAACTGGAAAAACCGAAAATCACGGTCGCCAACAAGACCTTCCCTCTGCATTAGCGTTTCCCGGTCTGCAAGAAACTCCGCGTAGGATCTGAGGATCACCTGAGCTGCGGGCGCGACCTGAGCCGAGCGCTTCCGGCAAAGGGCGGAGCCTGAATCCCAGCCAGGCGGAGACAAGGCCACCCGAAAGACGGTGGGACATACCAGGAGGAGGAGAGGCTGGCTCAGGGATGCGCGTCCCCCACCCCGCTACCCTCTGCTTTGCTCCTTACCTCTCTCACTTACCTAATGTTTTGTAAGGCTTGAACATTATTACTTGTTACATTTGTAAGATTTCCTTCAAAATTAATATGACGATTCCCCATGGACTGAATTTTCAGTAAGAAATTTGCCACACACATATTTTTAAGATTTCTCTTAGATGTCTTTACCGATGTTTAGTGATGCTTGACTCTTGGTAAATTTGTAGCCAGTTCATTATACGGTAAGGTGTCTCCTCTAGTACGAATTTCTGATAATTAGAGAAGACATCCTACCTAAAGAACTGCCAAGTTCATTATATTTGTAAAATTTTTCCCTAATAACTGTGATATTTGCTTATAAAGGAATAGATCAAAACTTTCCCATCTTTATCGCAAATGTTGGTTTTGATACTAGGACAGATTCTTTCCAGATGTGAAAACTAAGGAACCATTTTTGATAGATTTCTTAACTTGATTGTACTTATAATGTGTATCCTCAGTTTTAATCTCTATGGTTCACTCTGACATAACTGAAAGCTTAATCCAATTTTTTTATCATTCATTCCATGCATTTGCTTCCTGAACATGCTTTTAAAAAATTATAACTTTTGCAATAGATTTGGGGATCTTTGGGGGGGTAGGCTAGGTTACTAGGAAAGAATTTTTTTTTTAAAAAAAAACACCTGTGAGTACTAAGGATGTCACTTTATCATGAAGTATAATAAAAGAGTACATGAAATTCTTTTGCTTTGTGACATTTTGTGGCTTCGTTTGCCAGACACAAATATAGGAAAGAATACATTTTAAAGCATTTGCATAGTCCAGCACAATTGTTGAAGGGCCCAGTGTGCTTGGGAGCTTTGAGCACTATCTACCTGGAGTTCCTGGGGCTGGTCATGATGGCCTGTATTTACCCCATTTGCAGGTGGTGTCATAAGATAGATTCCTGGTCACTCTGAAGATAAGATACAAATTTACATCCTAAATCATTGAGGAGCTATTTCAACCCAAAGGCTCTCATTGTCTGGGGCACTCCTTTAGAGTAATTGACCAAGGTATTGGCTAAAGTCAAGTGCTTGGCAATCAGATCTGCGGACCTCTATCCAGTGAAGTAAAGGTAGATGTGATAAAGAAGAGAGATTCCCCAGGATTCTAACTACAATTTGCATTAAGGAGGTAGTCCCCACTGCCATGTCTCTAGAGGACATTCCATCACTTTTCCAGGATTAACACTCTTATTCATCTTGCTACTTGTGACAAGATGGATGGACCTAGAGAGTATTAGATTAAGTGAAATAAGTTGGACAGAGAAAAACAAATACTGTATAATTTCACTTATACGTGTAATCTAAAGAAAATAACAACAATAAAAACAAAACAGAAACAAACTCATAGATACAGAGAACAAACTGATGGTTGCCAATGGGTGAGGGGTGAAGAATTGGGCAGAAAAAAGAATTTAGAAATTCAAACTTCCAGTTAGAATTTAAGTCACAAGGATATAATGTACAGCATAGGGAATGGAGTTGATAATAATGTAATAACTATACAATAACAGACGGTTACTAGACTTCTGGTGGTGATCATTTTGTAAAGTATAAAAATGTTGAATTACTATCATCCACCTGAAACTAATATTGTATGTTAACTATAATTAAAAACAATTTAAAAAATTAAAGATAGAACAGTATATCAAGAATAGATGTTGAAATGATTCAAAAATAATTTGCACAACTTAATGTGTGTGGGTTTGAAAAACGAGATAATATGAAATTTTCTAGGGCAATAGAATTTACCAAGATTTACATTTATTGAGAGCAAATGTCTAGACTGAATAATATCTACACATTATAAGAGTCCCTCACAAATAAATTACATGGACAAGTGGTTTAACAAGGGTATTTTACAGTGATTTGAATGTCAGATAAACCAAGTACTTTTACACAATTCAAGAACACTGAAATGAAAATAATGTTTCCAAATAGAGTTTGAAACTCAATTGGAACATTGATACTAAAACTTTCCAAATGTTGTGCCGGAAAAATCATGTCTACTTACACATATCTCTGCCTACAACTATGTAAGATAAAATATCAATGTGTTATATACATAATAGCCAAATATAGTTTATCTCTGGAATTCATGAAATACATTGATATAGTTAATGATTTTTACAGAGATGAAAAGTCACATTATTATGTTCAGCGATATGAAAAATTTTGCAGAATTTAATATGCATTAATATTAAATTAAAATGATCAAATATTAGTAATGGATTATTTATTGAGATATAACTGACAATATTAGTTCCAGGTGTACTTGATAATGATGCAATATTTGTTATATTTTGAAATGATGACCACAATAAGTCTAGTTAACATATATCACCATACATAGTTGAAAAAAATGTTTTTATGGTGATGAGAACTTTTAAGAACTTCTCTTTTAGCAACTTTTAAACATACAATAGAGTATTGTTAATGATAGTCATCACACAGTATATTACAAACCCAGAACTCACTTATTTTCTAGAAGAAAGTTTGTACCTTTCAACTCCATTCATCCATTTTATCTAACCTTCCTCCTCTGGCAACCACCAGTCCATTCTCTGTAACTATGAACTTTGTCATTTTTGTTATTGTTCTTTGTTTGTGTTTAAAGTCCACATATAAGTGTGAGATCATGTAGTATTTGTTTTTCTCTGTATTACTTATTTCACTTGGCATAATGCCCTCAAAGTCCATCCATGTTGTCACAAATGACAACTTCTTTTTGTGTGTGGCTGAACATTACATTTTAAACACACACATAGAAACACACACACATACATACACACCACATTTTCTTTATTAATGTATTGATGGCTGTTTAGGTTGCTTCTATGTCTTGTCTATTGGGACTGATGCTGCAATGAACATGGGGGTACAGATATCTTTTCAAGCTAGTAATTTTGTTTTCTTCAGATAAATACTCAGAAGTGGAATTGCTGGATCTAATGCTAGTTCTATATTTAATTTTTAGAGGAAATTTCATACTGTTTTTTGTGTTTTTTTTTTTCTAACTCAACAGAACAGTGTTTTTGCCTTACTAGAGTACAGGTTGATTTACATATTCATTTGCATACTTATGTCCTAATGCTACTCATGGGAAGCATTAGGGAGATGCTACTATTGTTAGAATCTTAGCCAAGGATATTTAAAGTGGCAGGAGAATTGGAAATAATAATGGAAGACCCAATTTGAAATTTATATTATCATATATCTAGGAATACAAAGAATTGAAAGAAAAACAACTTGATACAAAAAGTGATTCATTGAACTAGTACCATATAATGTTAACCCCAAAAATAATTGTCTTTCTCTGTATAACTAACAACCATTTATGAGATGCAATGGAAGATGTATGATAAAAATAAATAAATAAAAAACATGAAACCATCTAGCTGACATGAAATTGAGCTGTGCACATAATTGCAACGATTTCTTAGGTAAAGTGTTGGCATATATTATTCCTTTTATTTGCATCTTTCTGAAAATCCATGTGTTTTGTGTCTCATTTTTGTCTCTGCTAATGACTTAAATGTTGGTGCAGATCAATAGTCTGAAAATAAGAAAATACACTTTTTTTTTTTTGTAAAAGGACTTCTCATGGAAGTTCTCAGAGAATGCACGTGCTTGGCTGCCAGTCCCTTACATGTCAGACCTTAGAGTTCCCTGGTCACTTTGTTGCAATGCTATAATAACCCTTCAAACAAGACTATGTTTAAAAGTGTCTGCCTGTAGGGACCAGAATGAAAGAGCCACCTCAAAGATCTCTTTGGAGAAGCTCACTAGAAACTTGTAACTGTTTTTGTTTTGTTAATTTATTTCTTGTAATTACCAACTGAAAATAGATTTCAGAAAGATTCTCCCTCTCCAGCATGCATTCTAATGGTTGCTATAGCTGAAATGACAAGTGTAGTCTTGAGGGGCATGGTGGTGATTTCACAGAATCACTAACTCATGTGTTAAGGTCCAGCTGATTTCTTCCCACATGTTCCCTGGCTGTTGAGACCTTTTGCA
This sequence comes from Macroglossus sobrinus, assembly GCA_004027375.1. Lineage (NCBI taxonomy): Eukaryota > Metazoa > Chordata > Mammalia > Chiroptera > Pteropodidae > Macroglossus > Macroglossus sobrinus. The sequence goes on along the minus strand of PVKZ01004545.1, from coordinate 16,287 downwards.
TGAGCCCACTGTCCTGTCAGTGGGAAGTTAGGTGGTTTCTATTTCAACATGAGAGACAGAATCTATCATGAAAGTGGAGCGACCAGAAGTCTGGGTAAGTGATCATGTTGGAAAAAGTGATGTTTCTGTGCCTGAACTGGGTCCAATGTCAAAGCCACATAGGAATGAGGAATAATTCCTGTGGCATGAGTCTGGCTAGTAAAGGTAGATGGAGTCATACACTGCACACCAATGTAGGCTCCTAATTTAATTTAGTGTAGTTGACAATGACAGTCATTTTAGTGTTTAAATGATAATGAAACCTGATTTTTAAAGTGCTTAGCAATTGCAGTCCTGAGATCAACTTGCTGTTTCATCTGCCTTACAGGAATTATAGACTAAATGTCAGGGTTACTACTGTTGTGCTTGTAACACATTCATGCTTTAATAAAGAACAGGGTGAATGTGTAAGGACCATATAATACTATGCAGAATTAGTGTATTCAAATCACAATTGCTGGAATAGAAGTGTTTTCTCTAACTGGTGTCAGTAATTGTGTTTCTACTGAAAACCGATGGTCTATTGATAATTGAGCATTTCCCCTTTGAAGTTAAGGAAAAGGTAACTACAAATTTCAGACAATAGCTGTCAAAATTGAATTTACCTTGTGATATTGTATTTGTTTTAAAATATTCTAATATAAAATAAAAAACTTTGTTGTTGCAATTCATAAAATACACAAGATGTCATTCACTAGAGATTAAATTTTGTGCATGTAGCTCGTGTTTTAATATCTTTCAAATTCATGCACCGTTATTAGTAATTTTACTAACTTGTGTATTAATAAGTATGAAAGTATATAATCTATAAAGAATAATTTAGTTTCTACCCTACACTATTTTATCATGCAATATTGTCTTATGTCCTATAATTTAGGGCATAGCATTCGTTTTTCAATAGTTCCTGTGATAGGGGCCACTGTATCTTTTTCCTGGCATAAAAGCAAAGGAATCTTTCTTTTCCCTTTTCATATGAAGCCATTCTTCTTTTTATAAAATCCAACTTATCATGGGGAGGGTCATGTGGTATTAAACGCCAATCAGTGCATCTACATTTCTTGAGATGTCTAAATCTTCATTCTTAATTCCTATTGGTCTATAGAAAATCTACACATACAAATAGAAACTTGTTATAACCAGAATCATAAAATTACCATCAACATAAAACCAAACAACAAAATAGAAACAACACCAAATGTACACCTGGGTTATCTGAAGGACACAGCCAACTGGCTTTTTCGTGTACTTTAGTGGTTCCATCCATTGTACTGTTACCAGCAAAGACATTTTCAAGTTCTCACCCTGCCCTTCCTCAGCATATGAATTTAGACAAATCACTTAACCTCTATTTGCCTGTAACATGGGAACCCCAGGCTTGGAACTTGCACTTGGGTTTGGATATTCTGAAAAAAGGAGGACTAGAGAGATAAGAAATGTCCTTTATTACTCATGAGGCAGAGAGGCTTCAGCAGCAGCTGGCCAGAGCTACAAGAAGAAAAACTGCTGCTGACTAAGTGCCAGCAGAGTTTTTTATGCCTATGAGCAGAGGGAGGGGTAATCTCAATGAGGATCAGTAGCCTTCTCAGAGGAATGAGAGCAAAAATGTGCTGCTTGGGTACAGGAGCAGAAAACATCCATGGGAGTAGGCACTGCTGAGAACTCTTTTTGTATGGCCTTCCTGGGCTGCTGGCAGGGCAGCCACCAGTCTTCTGAGTATGTGGAGGGGCTATGTTGCCCCTACATTGCCTAAGTTGCCCTTATCTTTATAATTAAAGGAATGGTAGTGTGAGCTTCATAGTTTTGTGAAGAACAAAAAAGTTACCATGTGTATGCTCCTCATAGCAGTGATCCACACATTGTAAGTTTTCTCTGAAGATTATATAGTCAATTCTTAAAAATCTCTTAGTTACAAATAAAAAAAAAACTAAATATAACTTAGAAATATGTAAGAGAGAACCAATAGAAATGGAAAATATTATAATTCATTTGACCCTGTAAAGCCTCTTATTCCCATGCAGGATCCAATGGTTTTCAACAAAAATTTCAGTTACTGAGAACAGGATGGCCACCAGGGATTTGGCAATAGGAATGGCCTTATTATCACGGACTGTATTTGAAATCTGGAGAATATCTCTCGTATTTACCATTATCTCCTTCATATCAGTTTGCATGGTGAGGTACACAGATTTGATTCTCAGGCGCCTAATAGTAGCCAAATCTGGTCATTCTGTCTAAAGAAATCCCTCAGACAATGGTAACTTTTGGTTTGAGATATTTCCCTAGTGATGTTGGATGCACACTTATTTTCTAGGTTAAATAGTGGCCAGGGGTGTGTCCATTGGCAGCACCTGCCTCCAAACCATCGTGGTCAATCCCAGGAACTCCTGATGGGCAGAGCTGAAAGTGAGAGCTCCACCAGCCTGTGCTTGGTTCTGAACATATTGATAAATACCATATTTCCTCTTTGTGTGATGGGCAAATGGATGAACACAAACATCACAAGGAAAAGAGTCTATGGATACTGTTCTGCTGCTCTTCATGACAAAATCGCAGAAGCAGTATACACAGTATTTCTGTGATCCCCTGATGTTTTGTGCTTTGTGCTCATGCTCTGGACCAGTGGCTCCATGCTCTTCATCCTGCACAGGCACCAGCAGATGGTCTAAAATAATCACAGAGCAAATATCTCCCCCAGATCCTTCCCTAAGACCAGAGTCACCCAAACCATTCTTGTCCTGGTGAGCACCTTTGTATTTTTATACACTCTCTCCTCCATCATTCAAATTTGTTTCGTTCTTTTTAATAATCCCAGTTGGTTCAACTATTTGCTTTGTGTTTCTCAGGTCTTGACCCCTTTGGTCTTGTGCATCTCCAGGTTCTGCTTTGCCTGGATAAGGACCAAAAAATATATACAGAAACATGTATATTGTATGTTTTTTCACACTATCCAGTTGTTAACTCACTCATTCCCCACAAATTGATAGAATCATAAGCACATATTTATGATAGTCACATTACAAGCGACGGCATATGCACACATTCTATGCATCTATATACATATATACATATAAATGTGTACACATATCCACACACATAGGTAGGTAGGTAAGAAGATAGGTAAATAGATAGATAGATAGATAGATATAAATGAAAATATATAGATACATATATACACAATTAAATTATGTTTCTTAGCCCCTAACTGATAATATTAGAAAAGTATATGTTAAAATAAGAGCAGACACGAGGCATTTGAAAAATGCAAGGGGAAGGGCTTGCAGAAAAGACCGACTTGGCTGGATATAGATTAACCACACCCAATAGATCTCTAAATAGCCTTTTGGAAACTCTTGCCATACCTACAAAGACAAACAATCTGTAAATAGATAGAACCAGTGTTCTGGGTATTCCTTCCCCCTTGCAGCCCCCACCTAAAACTCACCCTCCCCATCCTGAGTCACGAAGTGCACCTAGAATCTTAGACAAAGGAATCACATGCCCCTTGCATGGACACTACAAAGGTATATAAACTATAAGAAATCTAATCAAGAGGAGTTTGTGCTTTGGTACTGTTAAGTCTCACGCACCCTGATGGCTAATAAATTCTCCTTTTTCTAACAAAGTTGTCTGAGTGTCCAATTTCCTCCATCAGGTGTCACTTTCTGCAACAAAAAAAAATGTGAAAATGGGAATACTGGGAAGACTACAGACTAGGTAAAAGCAGAGTTCACCTCCTCCCAGGTGCGCATTGAAATTACAACCAAATAATGAAATAATCAAAGTGGAGAATCACCTGAAGTCCAATAGATCATAACACCTACGTCTGATAATATAAAGGAGCCACATCAAAGCTGGTAGGAGGGGCAAAGTCCTAATTGGGCTGGACCCATGCCCATGGGTGGTGGAGGATCACCAGAAGGGAGAGCGAGGTTGCAGAGGCTATCCTGAAGGAAAAGGGGGTCTTGGCCTCATTTGGGGGTTCCCCAGCCCAGGGTCCTAGCACAGGAAAGAGGAGATTCCAATAACTCTGACTATAAAAGCCAGAGGGGATTCTGGCCATCTGGGTGAGATGGAAGGAGACTGAAACCCTAAACACCACTTTGAAGGTCCCACACCAGGCTTTCTGACCCGTGGACACTCACCGGGAGCAATTAGAGGCAGTTGCTCAGAAAGCAGTTGGAGGCAGATCTCTGCTATCTGCAAGAGTTACAATACTTTGTTTGAAGAGCACAGGGGTCTGTAGGACTGCCCCAGATAGCAGCTGGTGTCTCTGTGATCTGTGAATACAGAGGGAATGCTTGGGCACAGAAGTTGCAGCAAAACTGAGGCTGTATTGGCTGGACAGCCCTTGTCTCCCAAAGCTCCAGCCCTATCTGTGGGTACCAGGCCTGACTAGCCCAAGGTCTGGCTGGTCCAAGGTCTGGCTGTAATCCAGGGCCATAGCTAGGAAGAGGACCCCAGACTTAGAAAATATGTAAACATACTTTGGCTTATTGTATCACACATGTGTGGCTGAATGCCACTTTGGTATTCTGCTATGGGAGGAGTTATGCAGTCCCTTGGAGAGCAGAAAGAAGGGGAGAGCAGAGGAAAAGAGAACAAAAAGAAGGTGAGAACAAAAGGGGAGAGCAGAAGGTGAGCGCAAGAAAGGGGGGCAGAAGTGTGTGCAAGACTGTGTGCCCTGTGCAATAGACTGCACTCCCCAATAGAACGGCACTTCCCAGAAGAAGTGCACTCCGCATAATAAAGTTGACGCCAGCCTTTTAATCCTCATGTCTGCCTCTTGTGCATTCTTCCAACTGGGCCTCACACCGCTGAACCTTCCCTTCTGGGTCAGCAATATCATTGACCCTGACACTATCCAATACACAAAGTGCCGACTGCACATTGATAAGCAGCTGCCCCTGCCCTAGGGTAGCACATTTAGGCCCAGGATGGGCAGCAACTGGCCTTGCTATGAGTGGAAACTTGTTCAGGGAGCCACAGAGACAACATTGGCACAGAAACTGACACTGCAGTGGTAGGGGGAAATTTACTCAATAGACCCAGAAGACTCTCAGGGTCCCTGTGCCACCCAACATGCATATCACCCAGAGGCTCACCCAATTTCAGATACTTACTAGCAACTGACAGTCAGTGTTAGGCCTTGAGGAGTCCTGGTTCCTCTGTTAAACTGCCATAGATCAGGGTGGGGAATAATTGATCTCTGCTTACAGTGTTGTCTCTTTCACTTACCTGTAGATCCAGCATAAGCAACAACCATTTGTGGATCACTTTGTAGTTCCCACTGGGTAGGCCTGAGCAATCAAAAGCAGTGGCTGACCTTGGCCTACTGGGGAGCCCTTCCCAAGGGGTCACAAAACAAGCACATTTGGAGGCTGGCACCAGACCACAACAGAGCAAGTCCTGACTAGCTCCATTACTGGTACTCACAAAGGGTGGTTTCAACAAGTACACAAGCCTGCTAGGGTAAATCCCACTCAGTGGGGTCAGCCCCCACACAGTAACTCTTACCCTGTGGGTGCAGCCAATTCCTACAATTAGTCACCCTGAGCATTAATCCCATCCACTGATATATTAACAACAAAAAAGGCTTGGCGACAACAGAAGATCACACACAACACACACAAAGATAATGTCCAGAGCCCCTGGCATAGGGGATCAGGGAGAGTGTACCACTGGGCCACACAGGACACCTTCCACATTAGGCCCTCTAGCTAAGGTTAAGAGATGAAACATATTCCTGACACATAGAAACAAGGACAGAGAGGCTAATAAAAAGAGAAAACAAAGAAATATGCCACAAATGAAACAGCAAGAGAAAACTCCAGAAAATAAGCTAAATGAAATGGAGGCAATCTACCAGAGACAGAATTCAAAATAATGATTATAAGGATGCTCAACGAACTTATGGAGAGTATAAATGAACATAATGAGAACCTCAACAGAGAGATAGTAAGCATACAAAAAGACATAGAAACCATAAAAAAGAACCAGACCGAAATGAAGAACATAATAATTGAAATGAAGAATACACTAGAAGAATTCAGCAGTAGATTGGACAAAGCAGAAGATCAAATACCAGGTAGCAGAATACACCCATTCAGAAAAACAAAAAGAAAAAAGAATTTTAAAAAATCAGGATAATTTAAGAGACCTCTGGAACAATATAGTGTAACAATATTCAGATCATAGGAGTACCTGAAGGAGAAGATGGAGAGCAAGGGATTGAGATTCTATCTGAAGAAATAATGATAGAAAACGTTTCTAACCTGGCAAAGTAATTAGACATACAAGTTCAGGAAACGCAAAGAGTCCCAAACAAGAGGAATTCAAACAGACCCACACCAAGACACATCATAATTAAACTGCTGAAGGTCAAAGACAAAGAGAGAATCTTTTTTTAAAATTAAGTTTATTGGGGTAATATTGGTTAATACAATTATATAATTTCCAAGTGTACATTGTAATTTGACATTTATATATTCTATTGTTTAACACCAAAGTCCAGTTTCCTTCAGCTACCATATATTTGACCCCATTTAATCTACTTCACCTTCTCCTTACCTCTTTATATTTGGCCCTCTTTACCCATCTATCTACCCACTCCTCCCCCACCTCTTACCTCCTGGTAACCACTAGTCTATAGTCCATGTTCATGAGTCTCTGTTTGTCCTGTTCATTTGTTGCTTTGAGGTTTATATCCCACATATAAGTGATATCATGTGATTTTCAACTTTTTCTGTCTGGCTTATTTCACTTAGCATGATTATCTCAAGGTCCATCCATGCTGTCATAAATAGCAGTATTTCATCTCTTCTTATGGCTAAGTAATATTCCATTGTGTATATGTACCATAGCTTCTTTAACCCATCATCTATTGTAGGACACTTTGGTTGCTTCCATGTCCTGGCCACTGTGAATAATGCTGCAATGAACAACGGTGTGCAAGTATCTTTTTGACTATGGGTTTTCAAGTCTTTGGGTAAATTTACCCATTAAAAGGATTGCTGGATCACATGGTAGATCAATTCTTAGTTTTTTGAGGAATCTCTATACTGTTTTCTGTAGTGGCTGTACCAATTTGCAGTCCTACCAGCAGTGTATGAGGGGTCCTTTTTCTTTACATTTCAAAGAGAGAATCTTAAAAGCAACAAGAGAAAGGCAGCTAGTTACTTACAAGGGTACACCCATAAGAATGTCTGCTGATTTTTCAATGGAAATTTGAGAGCAAGAGGGACATTTTCAAAGAAATATTCAAAGTTATGAAAAACAAGAACCTATGACCATGAATACTCTACCCTGCAAGGCTTTCAATTAAAATAGAAGGTGAGATAAAGAGCTTCCTAGACAGGAAAAAGCTTAAGGAATTCATCATCAACAAGCCAGTATTACAAGAAATGTTAAAAGGACTTCTGTAAAAAGAGAAGGAATAAAAAAGAAAATAGAAATAACAAATACGAATATTAAAATGGCAGTAATTATGTGTTTATCATTAATCTCTTTAAATATAAATGAATTAAATGCTCCAATTAAAAGATATAGGGTAGCCAAATGGATAAGCAAACAAGACCCATGCAAGTGCTTTCTACAAGAGATTCACTTCAGATCAAATGACACTCACGGACTAAAAGTAAATAAAAGTAAAGGGATAGAAAAAGATATTTCATGCAAACACAAATGAAAAAAAAACTGGGGTAGCAATACTTTCAGCAGATAAAATAGACTTAAAAACAAAGGCTATGAGAGACAAAGAAGGGCATTACATAATGATAAAGTGATCGATAAATCAAGAGGACATAACCCTAGTAAACATTTACACATCCAACATAGGAGTACCTACGTACATAAAGCAATTATTGACTGACATAAAAAGAAGAGAGATCAACAGAAATATACTCATAGTAGGAGACTTTAACATTCCAATGACACCAATGGACAGGACTTCCAGGCAAAGAATCAACAAGGAAATAATGGGCCTAAAAGACACAGTAGACTAAATAAACGTAATAGATATTTTCAGAGTCTTTTACCCCAAAGCAGGAAAATATACATTCTTCTCAAGTGCACATGGAACATTTTCAGGGATAGACCACATGTTAGGACACAAAAAAAATGTCTCAATAAATTTAAGAAGATTGAAATCATATCAACTGTCTTCTCTGATTACAATGGTATGAAACTAGAAATCAAGTACAAGGAAAAAACTGAAAAATACACAAACACATGCAGGCTAAATAACAGGCTACTAAACAATGAATGGGTTATTAATGAGATCAAAGAAGAAATCAAAAGATACCTAGAGACAAATAAAAATGAAAACACAACAAATCAAATCTATGGGACACACTGAAAGTAGTCCTAAGAGGGAAATTCATAGCAATACAGGCCTACCTCAAGAAACAAGAAAAAGCTCAAATAAGCGATCTAACTTTACACTTTAAAGAACTAGAAGAACAGCAAACAAAGCCCATAGAGAATAGAAGGAAGAAAATAATAAAGTTCAGAGCAGAAATAAATGAAACAGAGTCTAGAAAAACAATACAAAAAAGTAATGAAACCAAGAGTTGGTTCTTTGAAAGGATAAACAAAATTGACAGACCCTTGGTTAGAGTTATCAGGGTAAAATTAGAGAGTACTCAAATAAATAAAATCAGAAATGAAAGAGGAGAAATAATTATGGACTCCACAGAAATACAAAGGATCATAAGAAAATATTAAGAGCAATTACATGCCAACAAATTGGACAATCTGGAAGAAATGGACACATCCCTAGAAACATACACTTTCCCAAAACTGAGTCAAGAAGAAATAGAAAATTTGAACCGACCGATTATCACCAATGAAATAAAATCAGTAATCAAAAACCTCTCCAAAAACAAAAGTCCTAGACCGGATGGCTTCATAGGTAAATTTTATCAAACATAAAAATATAATTAACACCTATGCTTCTCAAACTATTCCAAAAAATTCCTTTTATGAGGCCACCATTACTTCAATTCCAAAACCAAAGACATTACAAAAAAAGAGAAAAATATAGGTCAATATCTCTTATAAACATTGATGCAAAAATCCTCATCAGAATATTAGCAATCCAAATTCAGCAGTGCATTAAAAATATCATACACCATGATTAAGTTGAATTTATTCCTGGGATGCAAAGTTGGTATAATATCTGCAAATCAATTAATGAGATACACCACATTAACAATTCAAAAGATAAAAACCATATGATCATATCAATAGATGCAGAAGAGGCATTTGACAAAACCAGCATCCATTTATGATAAAAACTCTCAGCAAAATGGGAATAGAGGGAACATACCTCAACATAATAAAGGCCATATATGACAAGCCTACTGCAAACATCATATTCAAAGGAGAAAGGTTAAAAGCATTTTTCATAAGATCAGAAACAAGACAAGGATGCCCACTTTCACCACACCTCTTCAACATTGTATTGACAGTCTTAGCCACAGCAATAAGACAAGAAAGAGAAATAAAAGGCATCCGAATTGAAAAGGAAGAAGTAAAACTCTCGTTATTTGCCAATGACATGATACTATATAGAGAGAACCCTAAAGATTCCACCAAAAAACTGTTAGAACTAATCAATACATTCATTAAAGTAGCAAGTTACAAAATATTCAGAAGTCAGTGGCATTTTTATACACCAATGATGAACTTTCAGAAAGAGAAATTAAGAAAACAATCCCATTTACAATTGCTTTAAAAACGATAAAATACCTGGGAATCAAATTAACCAAGAAGGTAAAAAATCTGTCCTCAGAAAATTATGTCATTGAAAAAGAAACTGAAGAATATACAAATAAATGGACGTGTGTGCTTATCATTAAAATAGCCATACTACCCAAAACAATCTATAGATTCAATACAATCCCTACCAAAATACCAATGGTATTTTTCAGAGAATTAGAACAAATAATTCTAAAATTTATATGGAACCATAAAAGACCTCGAATAGCCAAAGCAATTTTGAGAAAAAAGAACAACATTGGTGGTATTACACTACCTGATATCAAACTATACTATTAGGCTACAGTAATTAAAACAGCATGGTACTGGCATTAAAATAGACACATTGATTAATGGAACAGAATAGAGAGCCCAGAAAAAAAATTCACACCTATATGCTCACTGAATAATGACAAAGGAGGCAAGAATATACAATGGGGTAAAGACAGTCTCTTCAATAAGTGGTGTTGGGAAAACTGGAGACATACATGTGAATAAAAAAAACTGGACCACCTTTTTACACCATACACAAAAATAGACTCAAAATGGATTAAAGACTTAAATGTAAGACCCGAAACCATAAAACCTCTAGAAGTAAACATAGGCAGTAATTTCTTTTTGGACATATATCCCCAGGCAAGGGAAACAAAAGAAAAAATAAACATATGAGACTACATCAAACTAAAAAGTTTTCATACAGCGGGGGATACCGTCAACAAAAGAAAAAGACAACTGACTGATTGGGAGAAGATATTCACTGATAATACTTCTGATAAGAGGTTAATGTCCAAAATATATAAAGAATTCATACAACTCAACAACAACAAAAGAAACAATTCAATTAAAAATGGGAAGAATACCTGAACTTTCCAAAGAGGAAATACAGATATCCAATAGACTTATGAAAAGATGTTCAAGGTCACTAATCATCAGAGAAATGCAAATTAAAACCACAATGAGATATCACGTCACTCCTGTCAGAATGGCTATCATCAATAAATCAAAAACCAACAAGTGTTGGTGAGGATGCGGAGAAAAGGGAACCCTCATAAGTTGTTGGTGAGATTGCAATTCGGTATAGCCGCTATGAAAAACAGTCTGGAAGTTTCTCAAAAAATTAAAAATGAATATACCTTTTGACCCAACAATTGTACTTCTGGATATTTATTCAAAGAAAACCAAAACAATATTTCGTAAAGATCTATGTACCCCTATGTTCATGGCAGCACAATTTACAATAGCCAAGATAAGGAAGCGACCTAAATGCCCATCAACAGAAGATTAGATAAAGAAGTTATGGTTCATATATACAATGGAATATTAGCCATTAAAAAATGAAATCCTATCATTTGCAACGACATGGATGAACTTAGATGTTATTATGCTGAATGAAAAAAGTCAGACAGAGAAAGATAAATACTATATAATTTCACTTATATGCAGAATCTAAGGACCAAAAAGAACAACCTAATAAAAAACTGGCTCACAAATATAGAGGACAGTCTGGTGATGGCCAGAGGAGAGGGGGTTGGTGGACTGGGCAAATGGGATAAAGGATTAAAGAAGTGCAAATTAGTATTTGATAGATGGTCAGGGAGATGGAGAGCACGCATAGGAAATGCAGTTAGTATTAATGTAATTACTAGGTGGAGAGCCAGAGGAGAGAAAGAGCAATTAGGGGGATCGTTTTATGAACTATACAAATTTTTAAACAATGTACTGTATACTTGAAATTAATAAAATAAAAATTTTAAAAAGACTCTTTAAAATAAATAAGATTACAAGACATGAAAGTTGTATGTGGCCTGAAATGTGCATAAAACAGCTTTTATCTCATGATTGGTTTTCTATAATTATTTACCCCACCCCCATGATAACAGGATAGATGATGTGTTCATCAATGTACATCAGGCTGCTGTTGCCATGTTGTCTCAGTACAGCTGATATTAACTTCATTCACTTGATTCATGTTCTGTCTGCCAGATTCCTCCACTGTAATGTTAATATTTTTCCTATCATCATGTATATGGGTTTGGGGACATTTACTATATGTTGTGTATCAACCGTGACATGTACTCTGGAAACTCTCTTTATTCTGAGTCTGACTTTGTAGTTTGCTTTGGGAAATAAAGGCTCCCACCTTTGTTCAATTGTTCATTACAAGTGGTGGTTTTGTCAGACCTTAGTCTTGTAGGTTTCTATTTTATTCCAAAGTCATGTCTGACATACTCTCCTTTATGACTTTCTCGTATTTTTAGAAGAAAATAAGAATTTTATAATGAATAGAAGTTCAAATGTCTTGAGATTCTAAAACGTAACTCAGCATCATATTAACTAAAAAATTTTCAATGAAGTACACAAACAATACCTTTTATATGAGTATATGTCATTGTGTGTTTTTCTCCATGGTATTTTTAAAAGTCACAAAAGCTTCCTCCACAAATAGATGTAGAAGTGTATGCATTTGAAATTATTTCTTAATTTCAGTGATGTTAAAATTTTTCTACTGTGTTACTTTAACCACGTACATAATTACTTTTTAAAGATTAGGTTGTGCGTATAAAATGTAATTTATTTATTTGATAAATTCTGATTTGGTAACTTCTCTTTTTCATGACTCTTCTCAGTTACAAAGTCTTCTGTGTTTATTTGTTTAGTGTTTTTCTATATATTGGCCTTGTATATATCTTCCTTTTAGGTAAATACTAGGTCAGTTAAATGAGGTAAAATCCCGGGTTCTATAATTACTGGATATTGTTAAATTTACTTATAAAAGTAATATTGCTCTCTTTGATTATATTTTATAGCTTTATGCATTAATTTACAAAAACACAATAGAATAATGTCTAATGTCAGAAGTTCTAAAAGGAATGGCCCTGCATTGTTGGTATTATATAGAAATCTGTAAGTGCCGTGAAACTACATTCCACATCATTCATCATGTCTTTTCACGTGTTTTACTGCTTTGGTATTAAGCAATGTGATCTTGGGCTCTAAAGAATTAGTATGAATGGCCAGCTTCTTAGAAGTACCAAAAGTCAGCTGCCTGCTCTCCCCCTCCCCCCAGAACTTTTGAATCAGAACCTGCATTATAGTAAGATCTCCAGTTCATTGTTGTGCAGATTAAATTTTGGGAAAAATACTTCAAACCAGGAGTTTACTGTAGAGATTTACATACTCAAATATATATATGCCTGTGTTTATGCCTTATTTACATATGTTATCTGCCCTAAAGTGTAGTATTTCTAGTGGGATTTTACATCAATGTCATTCACTGTTTTTCAGTTAGAGAAAATATTGGAGAATATTACTGAGTTAAAAGTAATCTAATTTTACTTTTCTGAATATAATTCAACTGAGTCAGAGCCATGTCTCTTAACTGTGTTTTTATCTTTGATCGAATTAAAATACTTCCCAAAACCACTCAGTAAATGTGTTATATATTTCAGGGACCGTTTACATTCAAGAATGTGGCCATAGGGTTCGATCAGGAGGAATGGGAGTGCCTGGACCTCTCAGTGGGACTTGTACATAGATCTGACATTGGATAACTACAGGCACCTGGTCACCTTGGGTGAGGAGGACTTCCTTCCAAAACTCCTAGTCCATCCATAGGGTCCAGTTTCTTTCACTTGTAGAATGCATCTTGGGAGGCTCTGCATTGCATGATGAAATTTCTGATCATCAATGACAGACACTCCTTGGAGTTGTTGGTGTAAAATCTTCATGATGTTTCATTTTGAACTTCACCTTCTTTTGAGAGATTATCTGCATCCTTCACTCTATATTAGAGAAATTCAATGTCATATCATAGCCTACATCTGAAAGCCTAATTTCCACCCCTTATATTTGATTTCATGTTAGTACTTTGATGTGGGTTTCAGATCTGTAAATTAAAAATGCTTTCTAAGCATCATTAAAGGGCTGTCAAAAAAAAAAGTAAGGAAATAATTTCCTAATTCCTTCCATGATGTATTCTCTACTGAGCACAGTAATGAGTTGAAAATTGTTTTAGTCCTTAGCAAGGATTTTGTTCCTTTTTCAAATAAAAAGCTCTTGTTCTTTCTAAGCCAAATCTAGATCCCTTTTATTAAAAAGGAAAAAGATCAGGATGTGAGGAAGAAGAGACAGTAATTAACACCCAGGTAGTTAGGAATAAACAAAGCAGATGACACAGATGAGAGAGGTCCAAAGGCCAACAAGTTTTCTGACTGATCCATGTTAGATAATTTGGAGGAACTATATTTATTTGCTTTTAACTGAAATTCAAATAATATAATATTGGCCATGTTCAGTGGCATTTAGTACATTCAGAATGCTGTATAAATATCACATACAGTAGGAATGTCTTTTTATGAGCTGCAAAGAAAACTCTTTGACCATGAATTGGTTGCTGCCATTCCCCTTCCCCCAGTTCCTAGACCCCACTAATATGCTTTCTGCCTCTATGCATTTACTTGTTCTGGAAATGCATGTATGTGGAATCGTGTGAAATGAGTCTTGGCCTCCCTGGTGAATGGGGACTAGGAAAGGAAATGCTGTTTTGTTAGTGTCAATATGAACTTGCCTTTTCTACCCAGGGAGAGCTTTGTATCTCACATTCCGGGACGCCTTCATTTTCCCTCCAAGCCATTTTTTGCAGAGCCAGAAACGGAGAACCGGGAGCGGAGATCTCGGTGCCCAGCGTGAGTTTCTGTCATTCTAGTTTAAACCTGCGTTTCACAACTCCCCTTCTTCATACAGAGGTCTGGGGTCGCCGTGCACATTATCGTCCCCGCAGCCGGCTCTTTTCTCTTTAAATTCCGGGGTCAACCGGACGCGCGTAGAGGATGCGCGTCCCTTGGCGTGTGAAACCGCTCGGGGTCTGCACCCTGCTCTCCGCTTCTCGATCTTCGATCCACGTAGACCCGCCTTGCACCTGTTTCCTTCATAAAACCCTTCCCTTACTTGTCCGCCGGTCAGGCTTTCTCACGGTATTCCGTGAGATGGATTCCCAGTCTGCCTCGCCCTGGGGCAGCGCAAGCCATCCCGACCCAGGAGATGGCTCGTCCTCTCCCTAGTTCTTGGATTCTGGGGATCTCATCCCTTTCCCGAGACAGCCGCTCCGCCGTGTCCTGCGTCTCCCTCAGGCCGGGTCCTTCTTAGCGCTCCTTCCTCTGACCCTGCGGTTGTGGGGATGACCAGCGTCTGCCCTGTGCCACCCATTGGTCTTCCATCCTGCATTCCGCCCCATTGGGAAGTGTGCGCTTCGGGGAGGCAGGCCTCTTATTCCATCCCACTTCTTTGCGAGCCAGGGACTCATGAGAAATAGGGCGGGGGAGAGGGAAATAGAAGAAGGGAAGGGAGCAGAGAGAGGAGAACAGATGCCAATGTAGAGAATGAGTGAGGGAATTGCAAGAAGATAGTAAGAGTGAAAGTAGGAGGGTGTGGGGTGTGTGGGGAGGTGGATATACAAGTTTAGAGAAAACTGAGATTTCCAGGGAAATGACCTGGGAAAATAGAGGGGCCTCTGGAGGAATAAGGAGTTCTGTAATGAATTAGGAATTCCTAACTGGGAGGTCATGGTGGGTAGTCACATCCCAGACCTGTGACTTCTTTACGGAAAGATTTTGACAGCAGCCTTGTCCATTCTTCTTATACATTCAGGTTAACATACCAGTGATATGCCCAAAGTACTATCCTTTGACTTGACCACCTTCAAGGGAGCACATCTTCTCTTAGCTGTCCTGTAACCTGTTCCTGCCCCACTTTCTCTCACCTTCATATAATCTATCTCACGTCCCCCCCCCTTAATTTCAAATGCATAAAAGAAACTGCAAAGCTGTCATTCTGAGGAGCGTTTGAGATCTTGCTCTCCAGCGTATGTTGTCAATTTGGCTCAAATGAACTCTTGAAATATTAAGAGGGGAACAAAATGAACACAATAGCAATGAAGAAAGAAAAGATGGTGTTAGATGTATAGAAGGAAAAGTGCATAGTATTGAAATGGGGGTCTACTTCAGGGTATATATCCAACAGAAATGAAATCATATTTTGAAGAGATAATCTTCAGTCCCATGAGTACTGTTGAATTATTTACATCAGCTAAGACGTGGAATCAAATTAAAAGTCTGTTGACAGATGAATGGTAAACATAAATGTGATCCATACTTTTACACACACCTAGAAATATTATTCAGCCATAAGAAATGGAGGAAGGAATGAACAACATGGATGAAAGTGGATATTATTATGCTAAATGAATTAAGCCACACAAAGACAAGTATTGTATGATTTCACTGTACGTTCTATCCAGAAGTCAAACTCACAGAACCAGAGGGAATAGTTGTTACCAGGGGTTGTGGGTGAGGAAAATAAACACATGGTGGTCAAACAGGGAAAACTTTTGGTTGCAAAATGAATAAGATGTGGCCATCTAATGTACTGCATTGTGAGTACAGTTAGTCACTATATTATAAACTTGAAATATGCTGAGAGGTAAGTCCTAAGTAT